>SJYB01006081.1:935928-963176 GCA_006408585.1 Antidorcas marsupialis | reverse complement strand
TCGCTAAACCTCCCCTTCCCACCCTCCCTTCTCCCACACTAGAAGGTAAGCTTCATGGAAGCACACCTCCCTAATCTGTTTGCTCATCGCTATATCCCATTACCTAGAGGATGACTGCACTTAGAAGGCAAGAGATGCATATTTGATGAATTAAGTATTTGCTTTGCCATAAACCGTCTTTTAAGAATCTGGGCTCCCATGCATATGCAGGACACATTTATCTAAATAAATGTACACAGTGGATGATGGGACTGACCCATCAATGGGATGGGGTAGAATCACCACTGATAGAATACGTGTGCGGAGAAAGCGGTGTTGGATTCTTGGGTCTTCTCGTATTAATTGTCTCTTGTCTGACCCATCCTCAGAATGGAGCCTAAATCGTAGTGATGCTGTCTTTATTTGCTGTTATTGTTCAGTTACTAAGTCATGTCTAACTGTTTTGTGACCCCACGGACTGTATGTAGTCCACCAGGTTCCTCTGTCTATGGGATTTCCCAGGCAAGAATCTTGGAATGGATTGCCATTTCTTTCTCCAGGGGATCTTCCCGACCCAGAGGTCGAACCCACATCTCCTACATTGCAGGTAGTTTTTTTTTTTTTTCCACCACCAAGCTACCTTTATTAATAAGTCATTTAATCTAAGTGGCAATAGTCCTCCCAGGTTAAACTGCATTTCAGAAACAGCTTCCTAAAAAAGGTGCATGGTGGTTCATTAACTTTTTTTTTTAACCTGACAGGGTGTTATCTGAACCTACATCATTGAAGGTGATCCAAGACAGCTTCATCACACAGAATTCCAAGGGTGCCAAGGAACAAAATTCATGATGATTGCCCTTCCTGGGTCTACAGTTACTGGGCTCTTAACATTCACTCAAGCTGCTAGAGCACTTCCTTCTTGGTGGAAATGAACTTCCTTGCAATTTTATAAAAAGGAAAGACCCTTTTGTGAAATGCTCTCTAATCTCTTTCCAGGACAATCGTTCTCCCTGTGTTGGAAGCTGAACAGCCCTGGCGTAGATAATCTGATTTATGTAGAATGGCAGGTCCTCCTGTCCCGTCTCACACACAATAGAAAACCTCAGCCTGGAGGTGGTTCAATAACTAATTTAGCATCAAATCTAATTCTTTTAATGACGTATCCATCACATCCCCTTAAAATGCCCGTGTCAGATGAAAATACTCAGCTTGGTCTTGGATTTAATGCATGTATGCTGTCTTCATCTTACCTTAATGACTGCCGTAGAGGTGGGCTGAATAAGTATGAATATACAAACATTTCATGTATGATTTTCTCTATCCATGAAAAAGAAAACCCAGTAAATTAAAGAGTTATCAACTCAGTGAGATATACGATATTCTCTTCCTATGATGGGACAAGGGAGAGGAATGAAAAATAGGAGAAAAGATAATTAATATTCCTAAGACCCTACATCGGTGCTTGTGAAGGTAAGATGAGTTCTGTAGAGATTTGCTTGCTTTTGAATGAATTCCTTCCCCCACCTCCCCCCATTATGGCACAGTGCCACTTTCGGTAGATGGTCAGTTTCAATGACTATAGAAAATAACTGAATTCTCAGAGGGTTGGCAAATTGGAAAACCTAGGGTGCTGGTGTTCGGTTGCTCACTTGTGTGTGACTCTTTGCAACCTCAAAGACTGCAGCACACCAGGTTCCCCTGTCTGTCAGCATCTCCCAGAGGCGTGTCCAAACTCATGTCCATTGAATCTGTGATGCCATCCAACCATCTCATCCTCTGTCGTCCCCTTCTCCTCCTGCCTTCAATCTTTCCCAGCATCAGGGTCTTTTCCAATGAGCTGGCTCTTCCCATCAAGTGACCAAAGTATCGGAGCTTCAGCTTCAGCACCAGTCTTTCCTAAGAATATTCAGGATTGATTTCCTTTAGCTTTGACTAGTTTGATCTCCTTGCAGTCCAAGTTCTGGGCAACCCAGGCCATGGTTCTGGGTAAGAATCCAAATTTTGAAGACCCACAGTTTGGCCCTTGGATCCACAGGTCTTGGATCACAAAGATCTCAGATGTTAAACTCCAACTCCCGTGAACCAGATGGTCTCAAAGCTGTTTGTTGATATCTGGGAGTCAGACCATCATGCTCCCTATGAACCAAAGAGAGCTGAGATGGTCTGCTTTGATTTTTACGTAATAAAGCTGGACGTTGTCAGAGAGATGGCTCTGACGACACAAAGAGACACCTGAGTGGAGAGGCCTCAGTGTAACGCAGTGCAAGGTGAGCATGCGCAGAAATGCATGTGCTTGGTCTTTTTTTAAAAAAACTAAAGTTTCTTTCTTGGATAAACATATTGCACTTGGAGTTTAGGAACTAGGAGAAATTTGTTGTTGTTCATTTGCTCAGTCGTGTCCAATTCTTGGCAACCCCATGGACTGTAGCATGCCAGGCTCTTCTGTCCATGGGATTCTCCAGGCAAGAATACCAAGGAGGATTGCCATGCTCTCCTCCAGGGGATCTTCCAGACCCAGGGATCGAACCTACGTCTCTTGTGTCTCCTGCGTTGACAGACGGTTTCTGTGGATTCTGTACCACTGGGCCCCCTGGGAAGCCCGGTATTGGATACAGGAAGATCTCATCCTGTAGATATGATTGTCAACTTCTAATTAAATGCAGTCTGTAGATATGATTGTAAACTTCTAATTAAAGATGCAGTCTCAACATGCTTCACCTCCAGCAGCAATCAGAGAGTTAGGAGTCTAAGATCTATGGAAGCGATGGGGATGACAGGCTTTTTAAAAATCTGAAATGTTTTTCTCATTTTTTTTCCCCCTATCCGCCTAATCGCATCCTGAGCCCGTCCTAAGTGTGTCTCCGCTAGATGAAGCGAAGGGAAGTTTACAGTCGGATTTCAAGGTTGCAAATGGGATTCTGGAACGAGCGGTACAGACAGGCTGAAAGACAGGCTCTGTCGAGAGGAAGGATTCGCAGGAGCCCGTTTGCATCCCTCTCTAATTACTGGCGATGCCTCTCAGGTCTCTGCCACTCTTCACTAGGAGCTGTTTANAGATATGATTGTCAACTTCTAATTAAAGATGCAGTCTCAACATGCTTCACCTCCAGCAGCAATCAGAGAGTTAGGAGTCTAAGATCTATGGAAGCGATGGGGGTGACAGGCTTTTTAAAAATCTGAAATGTTTTTCTCATTTTTTTTCCCCCTATCCGCCTAATTGCATCCTGAGCCCGTCCTAAGTGTGTCTCCGCTAGATGAAGCGAAGGGAAGTTTACAGTCGGATTTCAAGGTTGCAAATGGGATTCTGGAACGAGCGGTACAGACAGGCTGAAAGACAGGCTCTGTCGAGAGGAAGGATTCGCAGGAGCCCGTTTGCATCCCTCTCTAATTACTGGCGATGCCTCTCAGGTCTCTGCCACTCTTCACTAGGAGCTGTTTATTCTGATGGACGACAGCGCGTTTGTGGCTTCCTCTCCTTGGCCAGACTGCCCACTCAGCCAGGAAGTAGTTTGTTCACTGCTCTGCACTCGGCATCATTTTTGGTTTTCCTGAAGAGAAAGGTTTCTTCCGTTTCCTTTTTGAGACAGGGGAAGGAAATTTTTTTAATGCCTTTATCATATATTGTAGGGCTTTCCCGGTGGCTCAGCTGGTAAAGAATCTGCCTGCAGTGCAGGAGACCTGGCTTCGACCCCTGGGTTGGGAAGAGCCCCTGGGGAAGGCAATCGCTACCCACTCCGGTGTCCTGGCCTGGAGAATCCCACGGCCCGTATAGTCCACGGGGTCGCAAAGTCGGACACAACAGAGAGACTTTCACTTTATCATATTGTACTGGAGTTTTTGTTTTATTTTTTTTCATTTAAACGGTTTAAAGGTCTGTAAAACCTTCACTTTTCACACCTAATGATCATTTTTTAAATTACTCTTTATTAGAATACAGTTGCTCTGCTAGTTTCTGCTGTACAGCAGAGTCAATCAGCTTTATGTATACACATATTTCCTCTTTTTTTGCACTGTCTTTCCATTTGGGTCATCATGGAGTAGATTTATCTGGGCTATACAGTAGGATTTTTGTTAGTTATCTGGTTTATGCCTAGTATCTGTAGGGTATATATGGCAATTGTAGTCTCCCAGTTCACCCCACCACCCCTTTCTCTGCTTAGTATCTATACTTTTCTTTTTTCCTCTATTTCTGCTCTGTAAATAGGTTCATCTGTACCATTTTTCTAGATTCCACATGTAAGTGTTAATAAACGTTATTTGACTTTCTTTTTCCAACTGACTTCACTGACTCCAACTGACCTCAGTCTCTGGCTTCAACCACGTCTCCTCAAATAGCACAGTTTCGTTCCTTTTGATGATCATCTTAGAGTAGTTCAAACAGTTCTATTAGCAAGATTCACAAGTGCCCACTACAGGTCTGTAATTGTCCTGAATGTATGTGTCTGAATAAAAGAGCATGGCTGCTACCTTCTTAGGAGTTTACAAGCTTAATTTGAATTCTTCTTGTGCACAAATCCCAAGACCCCTTATTTCCAGCAGAATTAGCTTTGGAAGCCAATTTGCCATTCTGCACACAAAATATCCTTCTTCATTTGAAACAGAATTGATTCCTCCTTGAAGTTAAATAAGCAAATCTGTATTTGAGGAGTACCAGCTATGTTCAATCTCTCTCTCTCTCTCTTCTTCAATCCAATCTAGACTCATTTCCAAGTTACTGTCCTCTCTCATTTTACATCTGATATGTATACATAATTTTGAATCATTTCCTTACATACTTGATTCTATTGAATGGAGTTCTTCACTTATATTTTTCATGAATATTTAGAATGTGTGTTAGCATGAAGCATGCCTGGCATTTAGCACTGAGTTTAAAGTGTATCAGTGATTCAATAAATGTTGATGGGCATTCCATGGTTTTGGGGAAGTTCTGAGGTCAAGTTCGGGAGGAAAGTGTCACCTTCCGAACACGTGATTTTTTTTTCTTCCCCCACTGTAAGGTCTTAACAACCAACGTGATTAGTCTAGACTACAGTAATTAAGATTTGTTTGAGTTACTTAATAGTCATGCAAGCATCAATGTTTCTGTTGGAAAATTAAGCAATTAAGATGACTATTGATCATTATGGATGGCAATATAAATGAATATTTCCAAGGGGGAAGAGTTCTAAACATTTCATCAATGTGTCTAATCATTCAGACTGGAATCTTGCCTACAGATAAATGAAGCTTAAATAATGCAGATAGATAAACACACTGCATTGTTTGGAAAACTGGATCAATGTTGAATTTGAGTTTTTAAATGAAGAGAAAGTACTGTAGCTGAAGAAAATAACTAGTTACTCTCTAAATTCCTCAGGCATGTCTAAAAATACCAAGAAAATGAAAGAGCATGTTGTCACTAGGGTTGAATAAAGTCTGGCATAGACTCAGGAAAAGAAAGGAGGACAATTTAAAAATCATCACAACTCCATTATTTGGAATTTATCCTAAAGAAATAATCAGATTTAGAGAAAGATTTGTGTATGAGGATGTTTACTATAATTTTGCTGATAGTAGTGAAAATTGAAAACAAGTGCAAATGCTCAACAAAATGAAATTAGTTTAATAAATTCCATGGTACTAATCAGCCATTAAAATTCAGATTAAAATATGTATCATACTGGAAGTTTTTTAAAACACAGCATTATATTTTTAAAGCAGACTGCAAAATTATATATACACTATGATCCTAAATTTGCAAACATTTCATAAGATGCATATATCACATATCATATTTAAACATGCATTATGTAAATAATTTAAATAAACATGTTCCATGTTTCTCCTTGGGAAGGAAAAATAACAGTCTCAATTTTTTTTTTTTTACTTTTCTACATTATTGAAAACTTGTTGCAGTAAAATTGTAAAACAAAGCCAATCTATATTATAAAACACAGGCAGTACTATTTCCCTGAGTCTAACAGAATTGACTCTATATGCATTATTGAGCAGGTCTATGCTCTAAATTTACGCTGGCAAGCCTACTTGTCCATGTTGGAGACAGACTAAAAAGGAAAATACATACGTCGTAGACGATCCTAGAGTATGTTGGGAAAAGACAAGGCTTAAGGATCCACAGAAGACAAGCGTGGGAAGTACTGCATGACCCAGCATCCCACCACTGAACATATGCCATGAGAAAACCATAATTCAGAAAAACCACATGCATCCCAGGGTTCACTGCAGCACTCCTTGCAATAGCCACCACATGGCAATAATCCACGTGTCCATCAACAGAGGAAGGGATAAAAAGATGCGGTACATAGATGCAAGAGAGCTACTCAGCCGTCACAGGGAACGAAACTGGGTCATTCGTAGAGTTGCGGCTGGACCCAGAGTCTGCCATACAGACTGAAGGGAGTCAGAAAGAGAAAAACAAACAATATTAATGTATGTATATATACATATGGAATCTGGAGAAATAGTACCGATGAGCCCATTTGTAGGGCAGGAATAGAGAGGCAGACGTAGAAAACTGACTTGTGCATGCAGTGGGGGGATGGCAAGGTGGGATGAACTGGAGAGCAGTGCTGACTATACACGACCATGTGTCAAACAGCCAGCCAGTGGGCAGCTGGCGTATAGTATGGGGAGCTTGGCTCGGGGCTCTGTGATGACCCAGAGGGCTGGCTTGAGGTGTGAGTCAAGAGGGAGGGGCTACATGCATCCATGTGCCTGATTCACTTCGTCGTACAGCAGAAACTGACACAGCACCATAAAGAAATTATCCTCTAAAAAAAGAGTAACGCATGCAAAGTGGGCACGATGTGATGGATGGTGGAAGGAAAACCTTGGAAGGTTCCCTGAGGCAGTCTTCTGAATAAAGGCCCAGAGGCAGACTGTGAAAGACAGAGAAAAAGAGAAACAGCAGCAGAATAGAGAAACTGGGACCAGGGAGTGGACCTGGTGTCCAAGAACAGCATGGTGGCTGAGAAGAAGGGAACCGCTTTGCTATTTTGAGCAGATGAGTGAAATGACCCGATTGACATCTCCCTGGAATCACTGACTGTCTGGTGCCCTCAACGCAGCGTTCGCAATGAATGTGGGAAACGGCCCCACTGGTCTTTCACAGGTGCCCAATACTCTGGAAATGCCCCGCCCTTTTCCAGAATAGTCTCTTTCCCCCAGATCCACCTTGATGTTGACTACACAGTATTTCTGCACATCCTGGTTGAAGCGAAGTGAAGTGAACTGTCTGCTCAGTCGTGTCCGACTCTTTGCGACCCTGTGGACTGTAGCCTACCAGCCTTCTCCGTCCATGGGATTCTCCAGGCAAGAATACTGGAGTGGGTTGCCATTTCCTTTTCCAGGGATCTTCCCAAGCCAGGGATCGAACCCATATGCATTACTGATACTATGTTTAAAGTAGGTAACTAATGAGAACCTGCTATGCAGCACAGGGAACTCTACTCAGGACTCTAGGGTGGCTTAGATGGGGAGGAAATCCAAAAAGGAGGGGATACATCTATACATGGGCTTACCAGGTGACTCAGGGGTTCACCTGCCGATGCAGGAGATGCAAGAGACTGGAGTTCGATCCCTGGGTCAGGAAGATCCCCTGGAGAAGGAAATGGCAACCGCTCCAGTATTCTTGCCTGGGAAATCCCATGGACATTTGGTTGCAGGTCATGGGGTCACGACTGAACCCCTAAGCACACACACTTACGTGTCTACCTCTGGCTTCACTAAAGTGAATCAGCCAAAACGAACACAGCTCCAACAAAAACTAAATTTTAAACATCTTATTTAGAAAAAGAAGAACTCAAGGTTATCAATGGATTAAAGGGGAGACGTTCTGGAGGAGACAGCAGAAATCCTCCCCCCAAATTTGCTCAATGAGAAAAAACAATAAATGAGTGCCCGATGAGTGAGAAAAAGAATAAATCACTGGGAAAAGACACCCCAAAGGGTAGATGATAAAGTCGGTCCGCTTAATCTGCAAGTGGAACAGACATCTCACCCTCACTATATTGTCCCATCTTCTGTTATTCTCCACGTAACTGCCCTGAATTGCACATCCCGGGAGTCTTAAGGATGGGAAATTTGATAGGAAACAGGATTGTGTGAGAAAGTTAGGCTACCTGGGTTTCTCGGAGATGTTTGGCTGGACACAGTTCTGAGAGCTTTCGGTTTTTGAATATATGAGGTTTGTCAACAGAAAGGCAGACCCTACTCCTTACTAGTTTGGGCTCTTATCGCCTCCTCCGTGGAGAAGAGTCTTATCTCATTGGCGCACAAGACCTCAGGGTGTGACTCAGGAGAGTGAGCCCAGTTTCCTTGCTCAAGTGTCCAGTCCTAAAGAGGAAACTGTCTTCTGGATCTCTAAGTCCAGTTCCGCACATGTGGTGGTTCTGATGAGGGCGCGGGGCAGAAAGGAGGCCTATGCTCTGGGCTGGGGCTCACTTACAGTGTGCCATGCTTGCTGTGGCGTGGCACAGACTTCAGAATGTTGAAGCATCACAAAACATAAAGCAACATCACGCGTGTTTGACAAGCAATTCGTCAACAGAGGCTTCCATTTAAGGATTATGGTGGGTGGGGGACAGCTGACCTCTAAATCAAGAGATGGTCCAACAAGATGATGGAGAATTCCAGAAGGGTCTCAGCACGCACACTGATTTTTCCTGTATTTGGCAAATGACCTAAATGGACATTTCTCCAAAGAAGACAAACAGACGGCTAATAAACACATGAAAACATACTTAACATCGCTCATTATCAGACAGACGCAAACAAAAACTACAGTGAGATATCAACTCACGCTGGTCAGAATGGCCATCATCAAAAAAATCTACAAACAATAAATGCTGGAGAAGGTGTGGAGGAAAGGGAACCTTCATACACTCCTGGTGGGAATGGAAATTGACTCAGCCACTAGGGAAGACAACTGCCATATGACCCAACAGTCCCAATACTGAGCATATAGACTGAGAAAACCAACATGGAAAAAGACACATCGACCCCAGTGTTCACTGCAACACTATGATAGCTAGGACACAGAAGCAACTTAGATGTCCACAGCAAATGAGTCGATAAAGAAGCTGAGGTACATGGATATATACGGTGGAATACTACTCAGCCGTGAAAAGGAACGCATTTGAGTCCATTCCAGTGAAGGGAATGAACCTAGAACCTATCACACAGAGTGAAGTAAGTCAGAAAGAGAAAAGCATTGTATATAAATGCATAGATTCTCAAAAGATGCTACTGTTGACTGTACTTGCAGGGCAGCAATGGAGATGCAGATATAGACGACGGACTTATGGACACAGCCAGGTGGAGGCGGGGGGGGGAGGAAGGAAAGTAGCATGGAAACATACACGTTAACATGCTACAGAGGTAGCCAGTGGGAATTTGCTGTTTGACTCAGGGAGCTCAAACCAGGTTTGATTTTGAGGGACTCTGAGACACCCTAGAGGGGTGGGATGCAATGCTGCCATTATTCTTCAATTAAAAGTAAATAAATCAAGAAAGAAAACACTGTGCAAGATGTTCATTACAAATACCTATTCTATTGTTTCTGGGTTTTTTTGTTTTTTGTTTTTTCAGATTGGGGAATGGAGTTATATTTGCTCAGGGACCTGTATGCTCTCTTAAATTAAGTCTGCTGCAGAATCAATAGATGTTCAGGAGTTTTGAGATGCTTGAAGGCAGGGGGGGAAAAATGCAGTGACTTATTCTAGGTAGTTCTGCTGATAAATTTTTACCTAAAAACTCCCTTGATGTAATTCACACTTCTCTCAGAGGTTTCATTTCACTGACAAGTAGGTTCAGGCTTCTTTTTAAGCTATTTGGGATTTAGATAAATTCACTCAGTAAGTTCATATTCTATGGTATACACAAGAGTCTTGTGGCTTTCATGAAAAATAAAAGTATTGTAGACCATATTACAAGAAAAGAAGTGGGTATTGAAAATAAAGGAAAGTTATGCTTTGCTCAGTGGTCTCCAAGTATTTCATTTAATCAAATGTTGAACACTGCTAATCTACCCTCATCCGTCACCCCAGAAGACGTGTTCATTTTGCTGGTTCCAGGCTCCACTTTTAATCAGGTCTGGCACTCAGTATGTGTGCTTAGGGAAATAATTTCCCTGCTTTCTATTTTCTCTTACAGAAGTAAAAGAGGAAATGTTTCCATATCTAAAAGTTATCTGGGGTGATTTCCAGTGAAGTGGATTGTGTGAATAAATGGAAAATACCATGAGTGTTTTTTCCAGGGCAAGATCACTCTCCATAAACACTCACATTTTCCTCTTGCTCTACAACTCTCAAAACCATTTCACATACATTATCTCATGATGAGACTCAGTCCAAGGAGAAAATTAACTGGAAATACAGTTATTTCTGCGATTTGAGCAACTCTGCTATTTTTTTGTGCATTTCTCTCATCCCGGGCAACACACAGGATAAAAATATAAGTAAATGGTTTACAAAAACAAAGAAAAGACACTTTGATTCTCCATATTACTAAGTAGAACTTCCATGTTATTATTTTTTACTTTCAAGATACACAGGCTTTTCTCTATATTCATGTCTAGAGAGATTATATAAATAGGTATACATACGAATTATACATGGAAATACAGTCGAATTCCATTTTTACCATTTTTTGAAAAGTCTTTGCTGCATTTGTAACAATATTGCTTCTATTGTATATTTTGGATTTTTGGCCACGAGGCATGTGGAATGTTAACTCCCCGACAAGGGATTCAACCTGTAACCCCTGCGCTGGAACGCAAAGTCTTAACCACTGGATCACTATGGAAGCCCCTAATTTAATTTTTAAAATAATGAGAAAAATACTTGAAGCAAATCTGAAGAACAATCAAAGGGTGGGCTTGTGCCTGGACACATACATATATACATGTATACGTAATGTTTTAATTGGAGAAAAGTTAGAAAAATCCTGAGTAAACATTTTTCAAGAAAAGTGAGCCATTATTCCACACTAGCAATAGGAATTAGAAAACTTAAGTGAGGGTTTCGTTTCCCAGTCACCAAACAATATGTGTGATTGTGTCTGTGTTCATAATCAGATATAGTATTCTTTCCTATGGCTGGGTCATAATTAAGCGATATCTACCTTGGGGAAGTAGTTCATGATGTAACTGTTTACGGTGCTCTTCCTTGGGACTGCGCATTTCCCCACTGGTGGGCGATTTTTCTTTGGGTTAAGTTTCTAAAATTATGTTTACAGAGATGAATGTAAGGCCTTTTAAAGGCTTTTTATTATATAATTGCAAATGGCCTACCACAAAGGTTATCCAAAATTAGTCACAGGTCCAAGGATAGTACAGGTTGCCACATAACCACATCCACATTTCTACTGTTCGTTATATGTTAATCTCACCCTGGAAAATTTATGAAGTGTTTAAATATAAGCATCTTTTAAATTCCTGAAGGTAAATATAAGACATGGAACACCACAAACTACAAGAAGAAAGCATAGGAGAAACATTCTCTGACATAAATTGTATCAGTGTTTCCTTTCGTATCAATGTCTCACCTNAAAATTATGTTTACAGAGATGAATTTAAGGCCTTTTAAAGGCTTTTTATTATATAATTGCAAATGGCCTACCACAAAGGTTATCCAAAATTAGTCACAGGTCCAAGGATAGTACAGGTTGCCACATAACCACATCCACATTTCTACTGTTCGTTATATGTTAATCTCACCCTGGAAAATTTATGAAGTGTTTAAATATAAGCATCTTTTAAATTCCTGAAGGTAAATATAAGACATGGAACACCACAAACTACAAGAAGAAAGCATAGGAGAAACATTCTCTGACATAAATTGTATCAGTGTTTCCTTTCGTATCAATGTCTCACCTAAAAATAGAAATAAAAGCGAAAATAAACAAATGGGACCTAATGAAACTTACAAGCTTTTGCACAGCAAAGGGGACCATCCACAAAATGGAAAGCAAACCTAATGACTGTGAAAAATGTCTGCAACTGATCAGACCGACAAGGGCTTGTTCTCCAAAATACGTAAACAGCGCATGTGGTGGTGGTCTAGTTGCTAAGTCGTGTCCGACTCTTTGCAACCCCATGGACTGTAACCTGCCAGGCTCCTCTGTCCACGGAGATTCTCCAGGCAAGAATACTGGAGTGGGTTGCCATTTATTTGCCAGGGGATCTTCCCAACCCAGGAATTGCACCTGGGTCTCCTGCATTGCAGGCAGATTCTTTACTGACTGAGCTGCCAGGGAAGATTAAACAGCTCATACAACTCAACAACAACAACAAAAACCCAATCAAACNGGTGGTGGTCTAGTTGCTAAGTCGTTTCCGACTCTTTGCAACCCCATGGACTGTAACCTGCCAGGCTCCTCTGTCCACGGAGATTCTCCAGGCAAGAATACTGGAGTGGGTTGCCATTTATTTGCCAGGGGATCTTCCCAACCCAGGAATTGCACCTGGGTCTCCTGCATTGCAGGCAGATTCTTTACTGACTGAGCTGCCAGGGAAGATTAAACAGCTCATACAACTCAACAACAACAACAAAAACCCAATCAAACAATGGGCAGAAAACCAACATAGACACGTCTACAAGGAGGACATACAGATGGTCAACAGGCGAATGAAAATATGCTCAGCACTGATAACTATTAGAGAAATACTAATGAAAGCGAGCACGAGGTATCATCTCATTCTGGTCAGAACGGCCATCATCAGAATGTCTACAAATTCTGGAGAGAGTGTGGAGAACACAGAACTCTCCTACACCGTAGCTGGGGGTGTAAATCGGCCCAGCCTCTATGAAGAGGAGTAAGGAAGTTCTTTAAAACACTAAAACAGATCCCCTCGAATGGTACAGCGATCCCACTCCTGCAGAAAAGTGATTTGAAAAGATACGCACACACCAGTGTCTACACGGCAGCAGTATTTACAAGAGCTAGGACATGGGAATAGCCTAACGGTCCATTGACAGATGAATGGATAACGAAGTGATGTGTGTGTGTGTGTATTTTTGTTGCCGTTTTAGTCGTCCAGTCATGTCTGACTCTTTGCAACCCCATGGACTGCAGCCCACCAGGTTCCTCTGTCCGTGGGATTCCCCAGGCAAGATGAGTGGAGCGGGCTGCCTTTTCCTCCTCCAGGGGACCTTCCCCATCCAGGGACCAAACCCATCTCTCCTGCATTGGTAGGAGGGTTCTTTTATCACTGAGCCACCAGAGAAGCCCGTTTATGTGTGAATGTATGTGTGCACGTGTGTATACAACCACAGACATACCCACATAAAATGGAATGTTACTCAGCTCTAAAAAAGAATGAAATAACGCCGTCTGCGGTGACATGGAGACACATAGAGATTATGACGACAACTGAAGGCTGACAGACAAAGATAAATATCGTGTGTTACCACTTACACGGGGCTTCCCATGGCCTGGTAGTAAAGAATCTGCCTGCAATGCAGGAGACTCCAGATCGATCCCTGGGTGGGGACGGTCCCCTGGAGGAGGGCATGGCAACCCACTCCAGTATTCTTGCCTGGAGAAGCCCCACGGACAGAGGAGCCTGGCACGCTATAGTCCATGGGGTTGAAAAAGAGTCGGACACGACTTATGTGTGGAACTGAGAATCTGATACAGATGAACTTACCTACAAAACTGAAACCGAGTCCCAGACATAAAGAACAGACTTTTGGTTGCCAAGGGGTACTGGGTAGGGGAGAGTGAAGAATGGATGCTTTTGAGCTGTGGTGCTGGAGAAGAGTCTTGAGAGTCCCTTGGACTGCAAGGAGATGCAACCCGTCCATCCTCAAGGAAATCAGCCCTGAATATTCATTGGAAAGACTGATGCTGAAGCTGAAACTCCAATCCTTTGGCCACCTGGTGTGAAGAGCTGACTCACTGGAAAAGACTCTGATGCTGAGAGGGATTGGGGGCGGGAGGAGAAGGGGGCGACAAAAGATGAGATGGATGAATGGCATCACCAACTCAATGGACATGAGTCTGAGTAAACTCCGGGAGCTGGTGATGGACAGGGAAGCCTGGCGTGCTGCAGTCCATGGGGTCACAAAGAGTCAGACACAACTGAGCGACTGAACTGAACTGATGTATATGACTGAGTCGCTCTGTTCTATGCTAGAAATTAACACAACATTGTAAAATCAAGTCTGCTTCAATAAAAGAAATTTTTTACTGTTTTTAAAAAATTTTTTTATTATTTATTTTTTAATTTAAATTTATTTATTTTAGTTGGAGGCTAATTACTTTACAATATTGTATTGGTTTTGCCACACATTAACATGAATCTGCCACAGGTGTACACATGTTCCCCATCTTGAACCCCCCTCCCAATCCCCTCCCCGTATCATCTCTCTGGGTCATCCCAGTGCACCAGCCCCAAGCATCCTGCATCCTGCATTAAACCTGGACTGGCGATTAGTTTCTTATATGATATTATGCATGTTATAATATGTATAATGGATAATATGGATAATATGTATGTTCTACATATTATCAATGTCATTCTCCCAAATCATCCCACCTTCTCCCTCAAAAGCACAAAGTGATACCATCACACATTCACTTGAATTTCTAAACTGACACAGACTCACAATAGTTAGTGTTGCAATCATGTGACATGGTGGTTCAGTTCAGTTCAGTTCAGTCGCTCAGTCCGACTCTTCGCGAGCCCATGAATTGCAGCACGCCAGGCTTCCCTGTCCATCACCATCTCCTGGAGCTCACTCAGACTCATGTTCATCGAGTCGGTGATGCCATCCAGCCATCTCATCCTCGGTCGTCCTCTTCTCCTCCTGCCCCCAATCCTTTCCAGCATCAGTCTTTTCCAATGAGTCAACTCTTCGCATGAGGAGGCCAAAGTACTGGAGTTTCAGTTTCTACCCAGTAGAAATTCTGGTGGTGATAAAAGGTTCTGTGCTGTGCTGTTCAATATGGGGGCCACAGGCAGCTACTGAGTACTTGAAATTTGGCAGCGGGGACTAGGAACTAAATTTTAACTTTTATTTCATAGTCCCTAAATGTAAATAACCACGTGTGCCTCATGGTTACCATATTGGACAGCACAGATACAGAATATTATGAAATCATGGGGCTGGAGGGGGCGGGGGCATGTCATCTAGCACCAGCTCTTTGAAACATGTATATACAGTTGAAGATACGTATCCCTTGAGACTCATAAATTTCACTTTTAGGAGAGTATGCAAGACTGTGCTTGCCAGCACTTTTGATGACAGCCCCAAGTGGGAAATGTATCAAATATTTGTCAATGGTAGCTTCAAACCATCAACGATAGCACCTGTTATATCATGGAACATCCAATACCATAAAAAATGAACTAACCATCACCAAACATAACATCAGGGAATCCCAGATGGCTCTGATGGGAGAGAACCCATCTGCCAGTGCAGGAGACCCAAGAGATGCGGGTTCGATCCTGGGACAGGCAGATCCCCTGGAGGAGGGCATGGCAACCCACTCCGATATTCTTGCCTGGAGAATCCAATAGAGACAGGAGCCCAGTGGGCTATAGTCCATGGGGTTGCAGGGTGGGACACGACTGAAGAGACTTGGTATTGATGGTAATTCATTCAGAACAGCCCTTTTAAGTTCTCACATGCCTGAAAATATTACTAAGATGTATTGAAAACATCCGGCCCTGTATCGTGACCTAAGGAAACTGGTTTGGCAGAAGTGTGAGAATACTCGCTGAATCTTCCCAGACCAACAACCAGAATGGAATGAGAACTCCAAGTTGACCTCTTAGGCATTGGTAGGTTTGGATGGGACAGCCTGGGATTGCCTGGAGACTTTTCCCCTTGAATTCCTAATGCTTTATCTCGCTGCAGATCAGATCGAGCTGTCTTTGACAAGCTCGGCATTAAAGAAGATTTTGTGTAAAGACTTTTCAAATACTGAGTCGGTGTGTTTTCTGATAATTACAATGTCTGAGGAGTTTTCAGAACTGGAAGACATCCGGTGTTATTTTAGCTTCATTATTTCCATTCTTCTGACAAGGACTGTGCTGTACGAAAAGCACTCTTGTTTTTGAATCCCATCATGGTCAACAATGAAAATAAAATCCAGAGAATGTGTAAACTTTACCATGTTTTTCCCCCCGCCTGACCTTTCTAAACTCCTGCTCAATTTGATGCCCCCCCCCCAAAAAGAAAGGCAGGCTTGTTGATCAGATACCAGCAGGAATTCTATTCTGTAAACAACAGAAGCAAACACACCCTTCTAGACATCTGCCCTGGAAATCCGACAGAGACCTCCCAGGATGCATTTCCCCATCTACATTTCCAATTAGACACGTGATTGTCTTCCTGTCTTTATTCCCAACTCTACCCTCATGTGGTCTAATGTCCACAGAAAAGCTGATGACCTCCTCAACTCTTCCAGGTATCTGGCTGAACTAGAGGCATTTCCCGTAACGCTGCTCTTTCCTAAAGGAAAACAGTCCTGAGTATTCACTGGAAGGACTGATGCTGAAGCTCCAGTACTTTGGCCACCGGATGCAAAGAACTGACTCATTGGAGAAGACCCTGCTGCTGGGAAAGATTGAGAGCGGGAGGAGAGGGGGACCACAGAGGATGAGATGGTTGCATGGCATCACCAACTCGATGGACATGAGTTTGAGCAAGCTCCAGGAGTTGATGATGGATAGGGAGGCCTGGCGTGCTGCAGTCCATGGGGTCACAAAGAGTTAGACACAACTGAGCGACCGAACTGAACTGGAAGACCAAGCTGATAACAGCCAAACCCCAAGACTGTAGAGCAGGAAGACCTTCTCTCACCTGAAGTCCACCTGACTCCTCCAACTTCCTGTGAACTAAAATCTGGACCTAGCTTACAAGCATATCAGACCAAGGGTCCTGGCAGGTGTGTAAGAACAAAATTAGAGCATCTTTTATCGTAGCCAACCAAATATAGTACCTGTCCCTAACCATGCTGAGACTGTGTGAAATGAAACATTTCTTTTGTAATACATTTGACCTATTTATCTCTTAAAATATTTTTAAATAATGGGAAGGAAATTGAAGCAAGTAAAAGAATACTGAATACCAAGTCCATGGATGCCCTCAAAGCTCATCTAAGCCCATCGGATTAGATCTATGGCTTTCAAGGATGAGATTTTCTGCACTGTGGTAAGAAGTCAGTTAAGCGAATTTCACCTTCACTTTCCATTAAAAGGGGCTTCCCTGGTGGCTCAGCTGGTAAAGAATCCTCCTGCAATGCAGGAGACTTGAGTTCGATTCCTGAGTTGGGAAGATCCCCTGGAGAAGAGATAGGCTACCCACTCCAGCATTCTTGGGTTTCCCTGGTGGCTCAGTCAGTAAAGAACCCGCCTGCAGTGTGGGAGACCTGGGTTCAATCCTTGGGTTGGGTAGGGAAGACCCCCTGGAGAAGGGAAAGTCTACCCACTCCAATATTCTGGCTTGGAGAATTGCATGGACTGTGTAGTCCACGGGGTCGCAAAGAGTCAGACATGACTGATTGACTTTCCCTTTCACCAGGCTGCTAAAACAGAAGAAGATCTGACAAGTTGACAAGGCATTCAGAACTTCTTTTTTTTTTATTTATTTTTAGCTGAGCTGGGTCATCCTTGCCGTGAGCAGACTTTCTCTAGTTGCGGCAAGTGGGGGCAACTCTCTAGTGGATCGAACTCGTGTACCCTGCACTGGCAGGCAGATTCTTAACCGCTGGACCCCCAGGGCAGTCCAGAACCCATTTTTCCAAAAGTAAATGATTCTCTACAACACGTGCTCAGTTGTTTCTGATGTGTCTGACCCTTTGCGGCTCTCTGAACTGCAGCCCTCCGGGCTCCTCTATCCATGGGATTCTCCAGGCAAGGATCCTGGAGAGGGTTGCCATTTCCTCCTCCAGGCCTCTGCAATATACTAGCGTGTATTCGACAGAATGTCTAAGAAACAAAATATGGTCTTCAATCTAGGTCGAACCCTCTAAAACAGAGTACTCTGACCACTTAAGAACACATTCTTCCCCTAAATGACGAGTGTGCCCCTAAAGATGAATACAGTGAGTATTCATAGTTTTTAAAGGAGAATGCATCCATTTCATATAAACTCTGGGGTGACAATCGTTTCCAGGGTGCTGTGGGAGGCCCCAGGAAATCCCAGATTCTGTCATCTGTGGAGAGACAGTGGGAGCTCCCGTGGAGAGGAAAGAGAGGTGGTGCTGGCGTGAGCATCACGGGGATGGATTCCGTGGGGCCAGTGAGGTGCTCTTTATCGCCCAAAGCAGATGGGTCAAGACGGGAGAGGTGAACGAGTGCGGAGCCAGCCTGTGTGACTTCCTCGGGCAAGCAGGACATCCACAGCCTCTCTGTCTGCTCTGGACTCATTGTGTTTGAGCCCCTACACAGTTCAGAGCCCCCCAGTGTGAAGATGGTTACAATACACAACAACCACCAAACGATAAGAGAGGCAAATATACCTTCCAGGCTCAGAGAAGATGGGAGAGATGGTTTCTAGCTGCGGTGATCGGTGTGGGTTCATGAGAGACGGGGGCAGGCTGGCTTTCTTCCCGTCACAGAGACCATGTAAAGCAAATGGGGTTACAGATGTTGGACCTCTTCCATGGGGTTCGTTTCTGTTCAGTTCAGTCGCTCGGTCGTGTCCAACTCTTTGCAACCCCATGAATTGCAGCACGCCAGGCCTCCCTGTCCATCACCAACTCCCAGAGCTTACTCAAACTCATGTCCATCAAGTTGGTGATGCCATCGTCCCCTTCTCCTCCAGCCTTCAATCTTTCCCAGCATCAGGGTCTTTTCCAGTGAGTCAGCTCTTCACACCAGGTGGCCACAGTATGGGAGTTTCAGCTTCAGCATCAGTCCTTCCAAGGAATATTCAGGACTGATTTCCTTGATGATGGACTGGTTGGATCTCCTTGCAGTCCAAGGGACTTTCAAGAGTCTCTTCCAACACCACAGTGCAAAAGCATCAATTTTTCAGTGCTCAGCTTTCTTTATAGTCCAACTCTCACAGCCACGCATGACCACTGGAAAAACCACAGCTTGCACTAGACAGACCTTTGTCCATTGGTGGGACCTTCCAAAAGTGTGTCCCACTTAATTCAAACCTTAGGATCCCTCCATGTTCAAACAGTCTTGCACAGAGCGTGATGTGATGCGTTCAGTTTTGAATCATCAAACAAGACACTTCATTCAAGGTTCTGAGAAATCCTGCAGACAGTGACCTACAATTTCACCAAAAGTATGACAAGTCATGAAAAAGAATTTCGGGGATGATCTTGTAATGATGGTGGGCAGGAACGTGACAGCAAGGGAGAGCTGACACTGTGAGGACCTAGAATCAAGAAATCTCTTCCGTGACAGCTCAGCTGGTAAAGAATCTGCCTGTAGTACCAGAGACATAAGAGACCTGGGTTCGACCCCTGGGTCAGGAAGATCCCCTGGAGAAAGGAAATGGTAACCCACTCCGGTATTCTTGCTTGGAGCATCCCATGGACAGAGGAGCCTGGTAGGCTACAGTCCAAAGGGTCACGAAGAGTTGGACACAACTGAAGCAAATGAGCACACACGCACAGTGAAGAAAGAAGGTGACAGATGAAGAAGTCAACACTGGGTGAAAAAAAAAAGAAAAGATAAAACAGCAGCAACAAAAACCAGTCCTCAGACAGCTCCTGTACTCGTCGTAACTCAGTAGATAACAATCCAGACGGTTCGACAGACTTTGCACAAGTGTGAAGCTGACAGAGCTGAAATGTAGTTAAGACCAAATTAACATACTTTCTATTTCATTTAGAGGTGGCTGGTCTCATGAGAGTGCCTACATGGCCCACTTAAAAATGCATAATATTTACTTCTTACCATTTGTCCAGCAGCGTTGAAAAGATCAAGACAAGCTTTCGCAGCAGCTTCTGAAGCTGGCTTGGAGCCTAACCGGGAAAAAGCATGACACACACTCCACAAATTTCTATGCCAATCGTACTTGATGCCCAGTTTGTCTCCAGTTCTATGGAGAACATGTTTTTTGTTGCGTCTGAGCTCTGGTTTGACCTTGCCTAGATCTGTGACGTGAGGAAGATTACAGATTTCACAACTAAAGTAAACAGGGAATAAAATTGAGATGGGCTTATTAAACCAGGAGCAAAACAAGGATCTTCACACTAGATGTGATTACTGGAAATTCTGCACAATAAATGCAACCCAGAGTGTAAGTATGAGGCATGTATATTGGAAATGACAGGGCAAAATTGGGTTTCTTTATAGCTGGCATGATGGTCTCCCTCGCCAAAGCAAACGGGTTTACTCTTAGACGGCTGGGCACATTAATTAGTCCACACATGACTACTGGAAAAACCGTAGCTTTGATTAGACGGACTTTTGTCAGCAAAGTAATGTCTCGGCTTTTTAATATGCTGTCTAAGTTGGTCATACCTTTTCTTCCAAGGAGCAAGCGTCTTTCAATCTCACGGCTGCAGTCACCATCTGCAGTGATTTTGGAGCCCAAGAAAATAAAGTCTGACACTGTTTCCATTGTCTCCCCATCTATTTGCCATGAAGTGATGGGACCGGAAGCCTTGATCCTCGTTCTTTGAATGTTGAGTTTTAAGCCAGGCTTTTCACTCTCCTCTTTCACTTTCATCAAGAGGCTCTTTAGTTCCTTTTTGCTTTCTGCCATAAGGGTGGTGTCATCTGATATTTCTTCAGGAAATCTTGACTCTACCAGCCCGGCATTTTGCATGATGTACTCTGCACATAAGTTAAATAACCAGGGTGACAATATACAGCCTTGACGTAGCCCTTTCCCGATTTGAAACCAGTCTGTTGTTCCATATCCTGTTCTCACGGTTGCTTCTTGACCTGCATTATAGATGACTTCTTTTAGAGGTAGGTATACCTTAACTTTTAGTTCCAGTGATTTTATAAAAGACTTGGTAATCAAATGAAGGCTGGAAGTTCAGATAGCACCACGCAGATCAGGGGAGATTTTGTTTGGAATTGAGGGGAGCCTCTGTCTGAGTGGTTGAAATGCCACTACCTAGGAGAGATGGGAGGAGAAAGAAATGGCACCCCACTCCAGTGTTCTTGCCTGGAGAATCCCAGGGACGGGGGAGCCTGCTGGGCTGCCGTCTGTGGGGTTGCACAGAGTCGGACACGACTGAGGCGACGACTCAGCAGCAGCAGCTGCAGGAGAGCTGGGAGGGCCTTCTGGCAGCACTGCCTGACTCCTTGGTCCACAAGCACAGGTTACAGGTGAGTCGCAGGCACGTGTCTGCTTCCAGGGCCAGCTGTGTGTGACTAAAGTCACCAGGTAAGTCTCAACATCCCTGGAGCTAGCCCTCTACGCATGCCTCTCACATGCCTCCGAGTGCACTTTCCAACAAGGTAAGAGGGATTTTTTCACATTAGCTTTAATAAGGGGAGAAAGAAGCTCTACTATTAAATTCTAAAAAGACATAATCAGTGTGATTCGAGCACCAGGAGCCGTGCCTACATCGATTCTATTTTTTTACTTGAATTCACGGTTATCGAAGCTGGAGCGCGAACACTGTAAAATTGCCGAGACGTGGATAATTAAACAATAAAGATTTTGAGAAGGAGAACGCCTTAATGGAACAAAGCATTGTGAATCAGCAGACTGAAGTATAGAATTACTTGAATTGCTGAGTGTAACGATTTAGCTAAAGTGGGAGAAAGATGTTCTAGAAAGCGGTTCTAGTGGGTGGGATGCCCCAACCGGAAGTCTATCGGCCACAGCTGGGAATTTGGCAGAAATGCAAATTCTTGAGCGTCTCCCCAGACTTACTGACTCAGACAGTGGGGTGGGAAGGCAACATACTCTTTTCCTTCAAGCCCCACCCCCTCCCAGAGGGTGCCAATCTCTGCCAAAACATATTTTGAGGGCAGAAGGAAGTCGTGTACCCTTCTGTCTCTGCAAGCAATGTCACAGAGAACACTGCCGTTGGAAGAAAGTTGTATGACGCTGCTTCTTAAGGAAATCAAACGTCTAAGCGTCAAGTGGCTCCTTAAACACATTGGCAATGTGGAAATTCTGAACCCGGAGTCACACAGATGAAGCATGTAATTGAAAACCTGCAAGGCTTGCAGTGCAGTTTTGCAGCTGATAAATTCAGTGTGGCAGGTGCCCGGCAGGAAGCAGCAAGTTTCAGGAGGGTCCCCAGGGTGACCGCTGCCCAGGGGGTCGGGGGGCAGTCAGAGAGGGGCCTGGAATCACCTATGGTGGTCTCCCAGTCAGAAGGAAATGGGAGCAGAGGTGTCTGACTCCTTGCAACCCCATGGACCATACGGCCCATGGAACTCTCCACGCCAGAACACTGGAGTGGGTAGCTTTTCCCTTCTCCAGGAGATCTTCCCAACCCAGGGATTGAACCCACGTCTCCCGCATTGCAGGCGGATTCTTTACCAGCTGAGCCACCAGGGAAGCCCAGAGTTGTTCCTAATTTAGTATAGCCCCTGACCTACAGGAAAAGCCATTACTCCTTCCAAGAGGATCATTACTGTTTTCAGAACCCCAGCCTAGGAGTCACAGAGCTGAGTCTCCCCAGGGAATGTCTAGTGACTAGAGGAGGCATAGAAAACCCTAGAGAGACACTGAGAGGTTTGTCCTCCGTTCTTTCCGCAGGAAGGGGTGATATCAGTGGGTTCCATGTCCCAGTTTCACAATCTTATTTAGGTTTCAGAAATGCTTCGCAGACCCAGCTGTGTGGGTTACATAAAAACCTGTCGGGCTTATTACTGATGACAGGCATGGCGCTCGTCAGAAAGCATGCACGCGGAATTAGATTATCTCCTTGATAATGACAGGATGGCAATCAGAGAACGAAACTTGCTTTCTTATCTGGTGATGCCAAAAAGGTTCCATTCTGCTGAGCTGCGTCTCACCCTTCCTCCTGTGGAAATCATATGTGATGTTTGCAGAGATGTGTATGTGTGTGTGCCCAGTTGTTCAGTCATGACCGACTCTTTGTGACCCCCATGGACTGTAGCCCGCCAGGCTCCTCTGTGCATGGGATTCTCCAGGGAAGGATACTGGAGTGGGTTGCCATTTCATCTCCCCAACGCGGGGATCAAACCCCCATCTCCTGTACTGGCAAGTAAATTCTTTGCCACTGAGATACCAGTGAAAGCCAGCTACCATTAGCCTAGGTGCCCTGAAATAGGACAGTCATTCAACAGCAGGCAAAAGAAAGTCAGACTGAGTGCCCTGAGTGTGAGACACAAGAAGATTTTAGGTCCATTCCAGGTCACTGATATTCAAAAGAGAATTCTTTACTTTGACTTAATTATGATATGAGACAAAGTGAGGGGAAACTTGCAATTCTTGAATATTGACATACAGTTTAAAAAGTAATGAAATTAGGTGTTTCAGAAATCTATAACCAACATAGACATAGCTTCTCTCCCTCTCTCACACACACACATTCCATCTCTTTAATTTAGATACATGTGAAAGTTGCTCAGTCATGTCTGACTCTTTGCGACCCCATGGACTATAGAGTCCATGGAATTCTCCTGGCCAGAATACTGGAGTGGGTAGCCATTGCCTTCTCCAGGGATCTTCCCAACCCAGGGATCGAATCCAGGTCTCCCACATTGCAGGTGAGTTCTTTACTGTCTGAGCCTATACAGCAGTACACTCACACATACACACTCTACGTCTTCAATTTGTACACAGACAGCTAACAAATACCATGGCTCTGAGTACTGTGTTTATAATGTAATACATGTGATTTCGATCATTCTTGACATTTGTTTTCAGAGAAAGGACATAAACTGGAAATACATCAGTTTTATGCACCTTACATACATTCTTTGAATATGCAATCAAAACTGAGAATATTTCCAGTGAGACTAAAAGAGTCGTAACACCCCATGTAATCTGAGAGGTGGAGGAGAATCTTAAAATGAATATTAAGGCATAATAAAAATAGAGAGAAAACCTATCCCGAAATGCCTGCATTCTTACCCTAGAATGCGATTTTAAGGAAAGATGAGATAAGATGCCTTCCAGAGAAAGGGGTAGTGATCTTAGAAGCAAAAGCAAATTCCCAGGATGAGCCTTTCAGGGGCCAGAGCTATAACTGTACCTGAAGCTAATTAATGTCCTGCTGGTCTCTGGGTCATCTCTGGGGTGAACTAGACCTGTGCCCTCCCTACCTTCCACACTCACACCCCAGTTAGAAGGAGGTCATAAGAATCTGTCTGAAACTGCAGGTCGCTAAATCATGTCTGACTCTTTGTGACCCCATGGACTATACAGTCCATGAAATTCTCCAGGCCAGAACACTGGAGTGGGCAGCTATTCCTTTCTCCAGAGGGTCTTCCCAACCCAGGGATTGAACCCAGGTCTCCCACATTGCAGGCAGATTCTTTACTGTCTGAGCCACCAGGGAAGCCCAAGAATACTGGAGTAGGTAGCCTTTCCCTTCTCCAGCTGATCGTCTCGACCCAGGAATTGATCCAGGGTCTCCTGCATTGCAGGAGGATTCTTTACCAGCTGAGCCACCAGGGAAGCCCAAGAATACTGGAGTGGGTAGTCTTTGCCTTCTTCAGGGGATCTTACCAACCCAGGGATTGAACCCAGGTCTCCCACATTGCAGGCAGATTCTTTACTATCTGAGCCACCAGGGAAGCCCAAGAATACTGGAATGGGTAGCCTATCCCTTCTCCAGGGGTTCTTCCCAACCCAGGAATTGAACCAGGGTCTCCTGCATTGCAGGAGGATTCTTTACCAGCTGAGCCATCAGGGAAGCGAGACATATATCTGTCTGAGATATATATCAATTGACGGAGGAAAGAAGGGTGTATACAGTGGGATCCTGGATCTTCTCCATACATTAGGTGTGATTTCTTACAGTTTATGGCTCTTCCTAGCTTTTGAATTATGTATGCATTTATTAAGCAAAAGAAGAGTTTTATCTACACTTAGAATTCAGTGGCCACAGGGGTGGGGGGGGAAATGTATCAAAAGCCCACAGCTACCATCATACTCAACAAAGAAGGGAAACCATTTCCTCTAAGATGCAGTGCAAGGCAGGGAGACCAACTCTCACCACCTCTGTTCAACACAGCACTGGAAATCCGAGCCAGAGCAATTATGCAAGAAAAAGAAATAAACCGCATCCACATTGGAAAGGAAGGAGCAAAATTATCACTTATTGCACGTGACATGATTGGGTAAGTAGAAGACCCTAAAGACTTAACTAAAAAACTCAAAATTGATAAATTCAGTAAAGTCACAGGATACAAAACTCAATGCTCAAAAATTCGTGGAATTTATGTATGCAAATAATACACTATCCAAAAGGAAAAAAGATTTAGGAAAACAATTTCATTTAAAATAGCCACAGGCGACTTCCGTGGTGTTCCAATGGTTAGGAATCTGCCGTTCAATGCAGGGAGCCAGGGTTTGGTCCCTTCCTGGGTAATTAAGATCCCAGGTGCCTCAGAGCAACTGAGCATGAGCACCTCAACTACTGAGCCTATGCACCACAGGTAGTCTGTGCTCCCCAAAGAAAGGTGGCGCATAACGCAGTGAAGATCCTTCATGCCACAACGAAGACTGAATTCAGCTATGTAAAATAAATAGCAACAATAATAGCAAAATACTCAGGAAGAAATGAACCAAAGAGATGAAAGGTCTGTACACTGGAAATTATACTCTACTGACCAAGAGAATGAAAGAAGACACAGGTAAATGGAAAGATATCTACGTGCATAAATAGGAAGACTTACCATCGCTAAAACGTCCACACTACCCTCGGTGACCTATTGATTCAATGCAATCACCATCAAAATTCCAATGCCATTCTTTATACCAAAAAGAAAAGAAAAAAATCCTGAAATTCATATGAAACCACAAAGACCCTATGGGACCAGAGCAATCCTTCTCTATGGAAAGTGAGAAGGGAGGATACATACAAATACGGAGCCCTCTCATCTTTCTGGATACACTCTGAAAATTGGTACAACTTAAGTCCTCCCCAAAAGCCCGTTCATACAATATGTTCTGTTTTCTGATAGTGTGAAATTACCCTTTAAAAGCCAGGATTTCACATTTTAAGTAGCTATATCATTCTAGGTAACGTGCTTGCGTGCCTATGTGCTCAGGTGATCGATCATTCATGTTCAACTCTCTGCGATCCCACAGATTGTAGTATGCCAGGCTCCACTGTCCATGGGATTCTCCTGGCAAGAATACTAGTGTGGGTTGCCATTTCTTCCTCCAGAAGATCTTCCCAAACCAGGGATCGAATCCACATCTCCTGCGTCCCCTGAATTGGCAGGTGGATTCTTGCCCACTGAGCCACTGGAGAAGCCCCACTCTAGGAAAAATCTAACAAAAAATACTCATGGCCAATAATAAATAATTTCCTTAAAGTAGAAAAAAAGAAATTCAAGGCTTCTTTGAAAATAGAATTTGTTCTCATCCTGCAATAATGGGAATTACTGGTAGGAATACTAAATTATAGTAAATTTTCGCTTCCGAGTATACTGATGGCTTGCAGATGGAAGTATTTCAGATGCTTACTTTTTTTGTTTTCGCCTGACATTTTCAAATAAATGGTTCTGAATATTTCATAAAATTTCTACAAGATATCAGCATGCCTATTATTTCTTCAGATTCACTTGTAATATTTAATGATGTTGGCGCATAAACCCCCATTAGTTCAAAATAGACTTGCTGAGTACAAGTGGAGAGGGAATAACATTTTGTGATAATTTTTTCTCATCCCACAAATGGGTAATAATGAGGATTTTGGAATTTCGTTAGGCAGATTTACATTAGTCCCACTTTTTAGTTTAAAAATATGTGAGGAATTAGCACATTGAATTTATTGCCAAGGAACTTCTATAAAACCCTTTCAATGTCACTGATTTCACTTTACACACATTTACAAAGGGAGTCAGAAGGAAGGGGATTTTACCATTATTTCTGAGTGCTTGCAAACGTGTCATTAACTAGAAAGATAATCAAAGGATATAGTGGTACAAAAATTTTATGACTATTGCCACAAAAAAAGCATACATTTCATTAATCTCCATACTGTATATCCATAAATATTCATGTACTATGTACATATTTGACATCATACACTTCTATACATATGATACATGTATGATGTCATATGTATCTATATATGTCTTTATATATTCTATATATATACATAGAAAAATAGATGACAGATATAGAAAAGATAGACGGTAGATAAGACAGATGGATCTGTATTTATTAGGGATGATA
>SJYB01006081.1:911237-928863 GCA_006408585.1 Antidorcas marsupialis | reverse complement strand
TCCCCAAAAGCCCGTTCATACAATATGTTCTGTTTTCTGATAGTGTGAAATTACCCTTTAAAAGCCAGGATTTCACATTTTAAGTAGCTATATCATTCTAGGTAACGTGCTTGCGTGCCTATGTGCTCAGGTGATCGATCATTCATGTTCAACTCTCTGCGATCCCACAGATTGTAGTATGCCAGGCTCCACTGTCCATGGGATTCTCCTGGCAAGAATACTAGTGTGGGTTGCCATTTCTTCCTCCAGAAGATCTTCCCAAACCAGGGATCGAATCCACATCTCCTGCGTCCCCTGAATTGGCAGGTGGATTCTTGCCCACTGAGCCACTGGAGAAGCCCCACTCTAGGAAAAATCTAACAAAAAATACTCATGGCCAATAATAAATAATTTCCTTAAAGTAGAAAAAAAGAAATTCAAGGCTTCTTTGAAAATAGAATTTGTTCTCATCCTGCAATAATGGGAATTACTGGTAGGAATACTAAATTATAGTAAATTTTCGCTTCCGAGTATACTGATGGCTTGCAGATGGAAGTATTTCAGATGCTTACTTTTTTTGTTTTCGCCTGACATTTTCAAATAAATGGTTCTGAATATTTCATAAAATTTCTACAAGATATCAGCAGGCCTATTATTTCTTCAGATTCACTTGTAATATTTAATGATGTTGGCGCATAAACCCCCATTAGTTCAAAATAGACTTGCTGAGTACAAGTGGAGAGGGAATAACATTTTGTGATAATTTTTTCTCATCCCACAAATGGGTAATAATGAGGATTTTGGAATTTCGTTAGGCAGATTTACATTAGTCCCACTTTTTAGTTTAAAAATATGTGAGGAATTAGCACATTGAATTTATTGCCAAGGAACTTCTATAAAACCCTTTCAATGTCACTGATTTCACTTTACACACATTTACAAAGGGAGTCAGAAGGAAGGGGATTTTACCATTATTTCTGAGTGCTTGCAAACGTGTCATCAACTAGAAAGATAATCAAAGGATATAGTGGTACAAAAATTTTATGACTATTGCCACAAAAAAAGCATACATTTCATTAATCTCCATACTGTATATCCATAAATATTCATGTACTATGTACATATTTGACATCATACACTTCTATACATATGATACATGTATGATGTCATATGTATCTATATATGTCTTTATATATTCTATATATATACATAGAAAAATAGATGACAGATATAGAAAAGATAGACGGTAGATAAGACAGATGGATCTGTATTTATTAGGGATGATAGATAATTATATTTATAGATGATAGATACATAATGGATAGTGGAGGCATGAATAGACAAGGTACAGGATAGATGTATATTCCTCTATTTACTTACCGACTAGATAGATAGATAGGCAGATAAATGATAGATAAGGTACACAGATAAATACATAGATCAGATAACTAGGTAGGTGGGTAAGCAGATCAAAATAGTCAATTCTAAAGAAAAAGCAACCCTGAATATTCAATGGAAGGACTGATGCTGAAGGCCTGGAAAAGACCCTGATGCCGGGAAAGACTGAGGGCAGGAAAAAGGGGACGACAGAGGATGAGATGGTTGGATGGCGTCACTGACTCAATGGACATGAGTCTGAGCAAGCTCCGAGTGATGGTGAAGGACAAGGAAGCCTGGCATGCTGCAGTCCATGGGGTCGCAAAGAGTTGGACACGACTTAGCTACTGAACAATAACAAGGTAGAGAGAGAGAGACAGATATGCCACAGAGACACATAAAAAGATGCACGTAGATAGATAATTAAGGGATGGGTCTGTATATATCCTATGGCTTCTCTTACTCTGGAGAACATAGATTAATACAGTGATCTTTGCTTTTTTATCCCTTAACTAGTATGAAATGTTGAAATATAGCACTGCAGTCTGTTAGTAGAAATGGAGATAAAACTGTAGCGTTTCTTTCCTTTTTCCTGCTGCTGACTTAACTCTTAATGAGATGACCTGAATAGCTATGAGCAGGTAGTCATAAGCCACCAAGTCAAGAGTGGTAAGCGTTGAGTGGTGACTGTGGGAAAAAAAAAAAATTATTTTGTGGCTTTCCATTAGCGATGCCTTTCACTCCCAGGAGACGGCATGTGGCTTGTAAGTCTGATAAGATGGTCCACTGCAGTCAGGATAAGCCAGGAGAGACACATGTACGTGGGGACAGAGGGTGAGATGGTGGGATGGCATCACCGATTCAATGGACATGAACTTGGGCAAACTCTGGGAGATGGTTAGGGCCAGGGAGGTGGGGCGTGCTGCAGTCCATGGGGTCCCAAAGGAGGTGGACAGGATTAAGGGACTGAATGACAGCAACAAATGCTTTTGATGGACTCCATTTAAATTTACTCATGGAAGGATGCATTTGCCTATAAACTTAATCTCTTTGAAGACGGAGCGACTGAACCACCACAGCAACACAGAAGAGACACTTGATCACGTCTGTACTTCTCTGTGCATTGGGAGAAAGTCATCAGGTCCCACCACACCGAGGAAAGAAATTACCGGAGGACATGAAGACCAAGGAGGCGGGGGTCACAGAGCTCTTCCAGAAGCAGCCCACAGACCTGCCTCACTGGACTGACTAGAGTATTCCCCCTGTGCTAGGGAATGATACTTCAGTGAGTTCAGTTCAGCTCAGTCACTCAGTCATGTCCAACTCTTTGTGACCCCATGGACTGCAGCATGCCAGGCTTCCATGTCAATCACCAACTCCTGGAGCTTGCTCAAACTCATGTCCATCAAGTCGGTGATGCCATCCAACCATCTCATCCTCTGTCATCCCCTTCTCCTCCCAGCTTCAATGTTTCCCAGCATCAGGGTCTTTTCCAGTAAGTCAGAGCTTTGCATGAGGTGGCCAAAGTATTGGAGTTTCAGCTTCAGCATCAGTCCTTCCAATGAATAATCAGGATGGATGTCCTTTAGGATGGACTGGTTTGATCTCCTTGTAGTCCAAGGGAGATGTGGCTTGAAATAAAGATATTCTATACATTGTTTGTGTGTACATGTGTGTGTGTGTGTGTGTGTGTGTGTGTGTGTGTGTGTGTGTGCTTTACTCATTCAGTCATGCCCGACTCTTTGCGACCCCATGGACTGCAGCCCATCAGGCTCCTCTGTCCGTGGGATTTTCCAGGCAAGGATACTGGAGTGGGTTGCCATGTCCTTCTCCAACTCTACACGTTACTGCGTGGTAAAGCATACAAGAGCGCCGTCAGCTGTAAAGGAGGCAAGCACAGGACACTGCCTAGCAGACACGTGCACTACCTTCCGCACCTGGACATGTGAGCAAACGCACATTCACCTCCTTTGAAAGTTTGTATATAAGGGGCTTCCCCTGTGGCTCAGCTGGTAAAGAATCTGCCTGCAATGCCAGAGACGTACGTTCGATCCCTGGATTGGGAAGATCCCCCTGGAAAAGGGAAAGGCTCCCCACTCCAGTATTCTGGCCTGGAGAATCCCATGGACTGTATAGTCCATATAAGGGACTTAGTGGGTAAGGAAATATATTGGGAAATCATTCCCAATAATTACTTTATCCTGTCAAATGAAATAATACTCACCACAGCAATCAGATTTTCTTACACACATTTATAAACTGTTGGCACTAGACAGACAGCAAAAAGAAACAAACAGAAAAAAATTTTTTCTGCCTGTTTAGTTCACAGGAATGATGAATTACAGTTGAGACAAATTCCGATAATGGATGATAGACCTCCCTAGTGGCTAAGAAGGTGAAGAATCCGCCTACAAGGCAGAAGACCCGAGTTCCATCGCTAGGTCGGGAAGATCCACTGGAGAAGGGAATGGCCACCCACTCCATTATTTTTGCCTGGAGAATCCCACGGACAGAGGAGTGTGGTGGCTACACTCCATGGGGTCATAAAGAGCCAGACACCACTGAGTGGCTAACAGTTTCAAATTTCAGTTTCATAGAGAGACAGATAGATAAGAGATACATAGATAGAAATAGATGATTGATAATAAAGAAATCAATCTTCGATAATAGATACGGATGGGTAGATAGACACACTGAAAGGTGCATAGACTCACAGACACAGATGATACACAGATAATAAATAAATAAATGATAGGTAGATAATAGATAAACAGATCATGGATAGAAAGGTGATGGAGTGTATGACAAATAGCAGATGATAGGCTTGGAGATATAGATAGAAGATGGAATGCAGGATAGACAGATGAAGGATCACAGATACATAGAAGAGAGGAAATGTAGATAGATGGCCTGGGTAGCTCAGCGAGTGAGGAATTCACTTTTAATGCAGTAGACAGGGGAGGCACAGGCTTGATCCTTGCTTCGGGAAGATCCCCTGGGAGAGGGCATGGCAACCCACTCTAGTGTCCTTGCCTGGGAAATTCCCTGGACAGAGGAGCCTGGTGGGCTATTGTTCACAGGGTAGCAATGAGTCAGACATGCCTGAGCACACACATACATGCAGATAGATGATAGATTATAGACATGATAGGCAGAGAGAGAAACAGACTGGATGGATAGATGGATGGACGGATACACAATACACAGACTAGATGGACAGACAGGCAGACTGGAGATAGAACAGATGGATAGACAGACTGGATACAGAGACAGAATGGACTGATAGATAGAATGGATGGATAGACAGACAGACAGAATGGATGGACAGATAGATAATAGATGATAGATGATAGACATGATAGAGAAACAGATTGGATGGATAGATAGATGGATATACAGACTGGATGATAGACAGACAGACTGGAGATAGAGTAGATGGATAGACTGGATATAGAGACAGAAGGACGGATAGACAGAATGGATGGATAGACAGACAGAATGGATGGACAGATAGATAATAGATGATAGATGATAGACATGATAGAGAAACAGATTGGATGGATAGATAGATGGATATACAGACTGGATGATAGACAGACAGACTGGAGATAGAGTAGATGGATAGACTGGATATAGAGACAGAAGGATGGATAGACAGAATGGATGGATAGACAGACAGACAGAATGGACGGACAGATAGAACTGATAGACGGGACGGTTGGATGGATGGATGTATAGATAGGTAGACTGGATATACAGACAGACTGGATATAGAATGGATGGATAGACCAGGTGAATAGACAGACAGATAGAATGGATAGATAGATAGACTGGATGGATAGACAGAATGGATGGACAGATAAAATTGATAGATGGGATGGCTGGATGGGTGGATGCATGGATACACAGACTGGATGGATAGATAGACTGGATATAGAATGGATGGATAGATAGAATGGATGGATAGACAGACAAATAGAATGAATGGACAGATGGAATGGAGAGACAGGATGGTTGGATGGATGGATGTATAGATAGGTAGGCTGGATGGAGAGACAGACAGACTGGATATAGAATGGATGGACAGACAGACAGAATGGATGGATAGATAGACTGGTTGGAGAGATGAAACATAAAACAAACAGATGACAGATAGAGCCTTCTTCTCCATGGAACAGTGATATGATGGTTCAGTGACGCTAGAGCAAAAACGTACCAGCAAAGGAAACATAAAGAGCTATAGGATAACGTTCGGAAGCGATGCCGGCACCAGCATTCTTTCAGAAGACACTCCTGTTACATTTTTAATCCCCATTTAAGCGCGTGACAGCAAGGATGAGGCAGTGCACATTCCTGACACATCTCCTGCGATGTCTAAGAAATAATAAATTATGGATGCCCTCTAGATGAAAGTGAGAGTAATTGTAGCTTATAGCCCAGTGCCTAATCAGTATTTATTTGGGAAAAGATCCCGGGGGCTGTCAGCTTTCATTCGGCTTGGAAAAAGAGAGAGAGAGAGCTCGGCTAACACTGTGAGAAAAAGAACGATAAACGGAGGAAGGTGACTTGGCTGACTCTTATTTCATCTTTCTGCTTTCACTTGTTTTTAATTTTAACTGGATTTTTAATTTAAAAGTTATGCACATCCCTGGCAGAAAAAGCCTCAGAGGAAAAAAGGAGGAGGCAATGAATAAAATATGGTCATCACCCAGACCAACAATCGGTGTAAAAGTGTGTGTGTCTGTGTACTTATGTATGCATATCTGGGCTTACCTGGTACCTCAGCTGGGAAACGATCAGCCTGCAATGCAGAAAACTCCGGTTCAGTTCCTGGCTCAGGAAGATTCTCCCAAGGGATAGGCTATCCACTCCAGCGTTCTTGGGCTTCCCTGGTGGCTCAGCTGGTAGAGAATCTGCCTGCAATGCGGGAGACCTGGGTTGGATCCCTGGGTTGGGAAGATCCCTTGGAGGAGGGCATGACAACCCTCTCCAGTATTCTGGCCTGGAGAATCCCCATGGACAGAGGAGCCTGGCAGGGCTACAGTTCCTGGGGTCACAAAGAGTTGGACACGACTGAGCCACTAAGCACACACATGGGTGTGAAACAAGTGGGAGTGCAAGTCGCTCAGTCATGTGTGACTCTTTGTGACCCCGTGAACTACAGAGTCCATGGGACTCTCCAGGCCAGAATACTGGAGTGGGGCGCCTTCCCCTTCTCCAGGGGACCTTCCCAACCCAGGGATCGCACCCAGGTCTCCCGCATTGCAGGTGGATTCTTTACCAGCTGAGCCACCAGGGAATTCCACACACACATAGGGGCATATATCAGCATTATTTCTTCATTAGTGGAGGATATGATACCCAGGCTCCTGTACTTCATTTTCTCTTTTAACACTGTGTCTGGGGAAACTCTCCGCTTATCATATATACATAGACACTGGATCAAAGTCATCTCTTTTTGTGGTGCTAGCATATTTTAGTGTGTGTTGGTGTTGGTGACTCAGTCCCTAAGTTGTGACCAACTCTTTGTGACCCCATAGACTGTGGCCAGCCAGGCTCCTCTGTCCTTGTGATTTCCTAGGCAAAAATACTGGAGTGGGCTGCCATTTTCTTCTCCAGGAGATCTTCCTGACCCAGGGGTTAACCATGCCTTCTGCACTGCAGATGGATTCTTTTCCAACGAAACCATCTGCTGCTGCTGCTGCTAAGTCACTTCAGTCATGTTCAACTCTGTGCGACCCCATAGATGGCAGCCCACCAGGCTCCCCCGTCCCTGGGATTCTCCAGGCAAGAACACTGGAGTGGGTTGCCATGTCCTTCTCCAATGCATGAAAGTGAAAAGTGAAAGTGAAGTCGCTCAGTCGTGTCCGACTCTTAGAGACCCCATGGACTGCAGCCCACCGGGCTCCTCCATCCATGGGATTTTCCAGGCAAGAGTACTGGAGTGGGGTGCCATTGCCTCCAGGGAAGACTAAATTCACTAAGTCTTAGTTATATCCACCTAGCTGGTTTCAAGTCCTTTGATTTATACATTCTGTCACCATGAGCCCTTTTGTCTGTTGAGTGGTGCACGTATTTGAATACATTGGTTATGTAAACATCTACACTTGGAGTTGCTAGATCACGTTTCTTTCCAAAGATAACACACAATTTTCTGTTCTTACCAATAGCTTCTGTTTCCCCAGACCTCTGCCAGTACTATATATAGATATCCGTTTATTTTCAAATATTTTGAGCTTTCTCAAAACTGCAAAATCTATCCACACACCTAAATCTAACTGTTTTCATTTTCCTGTTAATATTATGAACACAGTTGGGCAATTTTCCCCATGTTGATAAGCAAATAGTACTTGTCCTTCCATGAAGTATCTGTTCACATACTTGGTCCGCTCTTTCTGCTGGGATCTTGGTCTCTCATTGAACCGTAAAAGCTGCTCCAAAAGCAGGAAGATTTTGGCTGACAGAATTGTGCAGTCATTTTACAACAATGTTAAATCATAACAAATCGGACATCTTTACCTTGCATCCATCGTAACAGGAATTTCTTTACTCTCTCCGTATGAATTCAAGTGCTGGTTCACAGCTGAAAATACTATTTTGTCACAATAAAATCATCAGTCTCTTCTCATTACCCATTTCAGCTGGAAACCACACTGAATTTTACCCCATTCCTTCTGGCACATGCCTATCCCATGACTTATGAGTTTTGTGATGTATTATCATGGTGCAGACATTCATAGACAGGGAGCCATTTCTGCATTTTATGAAAAGAACTAGTTTTGAGACTCATGAAAATTTTGAAATTCAACAGCATTCAGTTCAGTTCAGTCTCAGTCGTGTCTGACTCTTTGCGACCCCATGAACTGAAGCACACCAGGCCTCCTTGTCCATCACCAACACCCGGAGCTTACTCGAACTCATGTCCATCGAGTCAGTGATGCCATCCAGCCATCTCATCCTCTGTCATCCCCTTCTCCTCCTGCCTTTAATCTTTCCCAGCATCACAGTCTGTTCAAATGAGTCAACTCTTCTCATTGGGTGCCCAAAGTATTGGAGTTTCAGCTTCAGCATCAGTCCTTGCTGAAGGACTGATGAATATTCAAATGATGAATATTCAGAACTGATTTCTTTTAGGATGGACTGGTTGGATCTCCTTGCAGTCCAAGGGACTCTCAAGAGTCTTCTTCAACACCACAGTTCAAAAGCATCAATTCCCCAGCACTCAGCTTTTTTTATAGTCCAATTCTCACACCCATACATGACCACTGGAAAAACCATAGCCTTAACTAGATAGACCTTTGTTGACAAAGTAATCTCAACAGTATTACAAGGCATTTATTCTTTGGTGTAAAGAATATCCCTGTCAGCGTTGGGTAGACACCCAGATGTGAGGGTCCAGAGGTTTAGAATGAATGGAATCCCCATCGTATCAGCTAAGTTTATTTATAATCCAGGGCCTCCCTGGTGACTCAGTGGTAAAGAACCTGCTTGACCATGTAGGAGACGTGGGTTCAGTTCCTGGGTGGGGAAGGTCCCTGGAGAAGGGAATGGCCACCCACTTTTGTATTCTTGCCTGCGCAGTCCCCATGGACAAAAGAGCCTTGAAGGCTACAGCCCCTGAGATCGCAGAGAGTCAGACGACATCTAGTAACTAAACAAAACAACAATAACATTTATAATCCAACCATTTGTTGGCCTGAATGGCAAGTACTGGGGAGAAGATGAATGAGATGAAGCCTGTTTCTCACTCTTCTCAGAGCCCAGAGCTTACCTTTCATCTCACATTGTTCCCTAATAAAGGCAATGGTTCTTGTTCCTCGTCCTCGAAAACTATTATTATTGAGGGCTTTCAAACACATGAAATTAATTATACTTCATCTGAATGGAAAGGGTGGGGAACCCCCGAACATGCTTTCACCTAATTTACTTGAGCACTTTGAAAATTTCCTGTATGCATGTTTGGAGACAAAAGCCTAACTTGTAATCAACCAGAAGTCAACAAAATCGAATCACTGCAGTGATGAGAGTAGGAATTCCATTTGCACATTCCTGCCATGCTCCCTCTCCAACCCCAGAAATCTTTAATCGCATTTCCCTTTAAATATTTTTTGATTAGGCAGACTCTGAAATGTTAACTGAGCTCATCCTTCAGGAAATGACAAAGAATGGTAATTAATCCCAACAGTCAGCTTGCTTTAACACATTGTAAGAAAAATACTGAAGAAACATAAAGAATGAATCAAATATAATTAACTGGGATCGCATAGTATCTACCAAAACTTTTAAACCATCGTAGACAGCACTGCCATGTGGCACGTTTTCACTTTTCAACAAAGAACTTATTAAATTCAGAATTTTTGTTGTTACTATTATTTTTAACATTGAGAAATTTAAAAAAAAAAAGAAAAAACCTTTATGGACTTCTCTAATATGAAATACAAACTGATCATGCTGCTGCTGCTGCTGCTGCTAAGTCGCTTCAGTTGTGTCCGACTCTGTGCAACCCCACAGATGGCAGCCCACCAGGCTCCGCTGTCCCTGGGAGTCTCCAGGCAAGAACACTGGAGCGGGTTGCCATTTCCTTCTCTAATGCATGAAAGTGAAAAATGAAAGTGAAGTCGGTCAGTCGTGTCCGACTCTTCGCTACCCCATGGACTGCAGCCCACCAGGCTCCTCCGTCTATGGGGTTTTCCAGGCAAGAGTACTGCAGTGGGGTGCCATTGCCTTCTCCAAGCTAATCTTAGTGGTTCCCCAGTCCACATATGTCTTCCTGGGTTGGCCAGGAAGTTCGTTCTGGTTTTTCTGCACCATCTTAGATAAGGAAGATGCCTGAAACAGTCACTGAACTTCTAACCCAGCTGGGAGCCAGCAGTCTGTAAAGACACAGCCACACAAATCAATTAAAAAAAATAATGCAGACAAAGATGGCTCTGAAGAATACTTCAAGGGATCACTGCAATTAAGACCCAGAGACCATTGTTCCTGTGCAATTGTTTGAATGGCAAAGTGTCTATGATAGTCTTAGAACAGCGGTCTAGAAAACAGGCAACTAAACTTAAGTGCAATAAAGCAGAAATACGGTTGTTTCCAAACAGCTCACTGGTAAAACCATCCACCTGCCATCGCAGGAGATGCTTAGTCAATCTGTGGATCAGGAAGATCCCCTGCAGAAGGAAATGGCAACTCACTCCAGTCATCTTGCCCCTGGTGGGCTACAGTCCATGCGGTCACAAAGAGTCGGAAATGACGGAGCATGCGAAGCAGAAATATGTGTTCTCCCCCAGTCTCTACAGTTTCGGCACCGTATTCTTATGAAACGTCCGGGTTTTTTTTTCATCCTTTCTTTGCATCTGATCATGCCCCATTTTGTCATGAACGTTTCATCTGCTCACAGGTGTAGGGAGAATGAGGAACACTGTCTAATGCCAGGAATACAGAAACCACATCAGCATTTTCTCTGAGTGCCCAGTCTGAGAACTGGGGTGATAGATTAATCTCCTGTTATTCCATGGAACAAAAGAACAGAATGGGCTTGTGTAGAAAACACTCCGACAGAAAGAGGGTCCAATAAAGTGTGGAGCCAGTGAGGCTTGTCGAATGCATCAGAATGCACTCTCCACGCTCACTCACTGCTGTTTTATTTCATTTCAACATCTCCCCAAGCACTTAGCAGTCATTTGAAACCACAGAATCGGTGTCTGGAGAAGGTGAAAGACTGGACTAAATTCACACATTCAGCAAGTGGCCCATCCTCCCCTGTCAGAGCCATCTAATTGTCATTATATGACATCACACTGACTCAGTGGTTGAGTCGTGTCTGACTCCTTGCAATCTCATGAACCACAGCACACCAGGCCTCCTTGTCCATCTCCAACTCCCAGATTCACCCAAACTCATGTCCATCAAGTCGGTGATGCCATCCAGCCATCTCATCCTCTGTCGTCCCCTTCTCCTGCTGCCCTCAATCTTTCCCAGCATCAGAGTCTTCTCAAATGAGTCAGCTCTTTGCATCAGGTGGCCAAAGTATTGGAGTTTCAGCTTCAGCATCAGTCCTTCCAGTGAACACTCAGGACTGATCTCTTTTAGGATGAAGTGGTTGGATCTCCTTGCAGTCCAAGGGACTCTCAAGAGTCTTCTCCAACACCACAGTTCAAAAGCATCAATTCTCCAGCGCTCAGTTTTCTTTATAGTCCAACTTTCACATCCATACATGACGACTGGAAAAACCATAGCCTTGACTAGATGGACTTTTGTTGGCAAAGTAATGTCTCTGTTTTTGAATATGCTGCCTAGGTTGGTCATAACTTTACTTCCAAGGAGCAAGCGTCTTTTAATTTCATGGCTGCAGTCACCATCTGCAGTGATTTTGGAGTTGAAAAAAAGTCAGCCACTGTTTCCACTGTTTCCCCATCTATTTCCCAGAAAATGACGGGACCAGATGCCATGATCTTCATTTTCTGAATGTTGAGCTTTAAGTCAACTTTTTCACTCTCCTCTTTCACTTTCACCAAGAGGCTTTTTAGTTCCTCTTCACTTTCTGCCGTAAGGGTGGTGTCATCTGTGTATCTGAGATTATTGATATTTCTCCCAGCAATCTTGATTTCAGCTTGTGCTTCTTCCAGCCCAGTGTTTCTCGTGATGTACTCTGCATATAAGTTAAATAAGCAGCGTGACAATACACAGCCTTGACGTATTCCTTTTCCTTTTTGGAACCAGTCTGTTGTTCCTTGTCCAGTTCTAACTGATTATGCTAATCTAATAAACATGACTCTGGCAAGCCAGAACTGAGGGGTCCATAACGTGTCCTCTAAATGCATTTTCTCCTTTTATCTATTACAGTATGGGACCGTCTTTGCTCCAGTATGGAACAGATGAGGTTATTAAGGATCTGATAATGTCTCACAATTGTGTGGAGTCAGCCCACAAACACAGGTTGCATAGAGCGTCATTTTATGAAAGAAAGAAAAGTCTGAAGACTGCTTCTATCATCATCAGGTTAACTCCAGTCTTGACTTCTTTCTGTAAACAAAACAAGACGAAGTCAATGGATGATGGTTCTGAACTGGGACTTCTGTGATTCTTTAGACTCCAAGTTGGCTAACAGTCACTGATTCCTCATAATGGCAGTAACCAATTTTGATAGGAGAATCACACAGCAACAACAGGCAAAGGACACGGAGAGTGAAAAAGTGAAAGTGTTAGTTGTTCAGTCATGTCCGACTCTGTGCGACCCCGTGGACTGTAGCCCACCAGGCTCTTCTGTCCATGGGTTTCTCCAGGCAAGAATACTGGAGTGGGTTTCCATTCCCTTCTCCAGGGGATCTTCCCCACTCAGGGATGGAACCCGGGTCTCCCGCATTGCAGGCAGATTCTTTACCATCTGAGCCCCCAGAGAAGCTCCAAGGACATGGAAACCTGGGGTCAATGATACGGATACTGTGTCCAACACTGTATAGGTGTGGGGTTGTGATCTAGTTTAGCCCTTGACACACCCGAAAATGTCTTCAATTAAAAATTAAAATGCTCTCCACATTCCTGCGAAAACACAGAAATAAATGCTGGGCTACATCCCAAAAGGGTACTATTATGCATTTTTCAAGTTTAATCAGGCAGTTATCTGCTTTACATAACCCTGGCTTTAGCTTTTAAAGGTAATTTTGGAAGAGAGATTGTGGTATACTTTTACCTACAAAAGAGTTTACTTTCATGAGCGCAAACAGGTTTCTGGTGTAAAAATTTCGTTTGAAAATAGCTGAAAGAAGATCAAGGGGGAAAAGAAAACCGATGTGGCTATGCTGTGTACCAACGCTACTAGCGGTGTTTTTTTTTTTTACTCTATTCTTTGGAAAACATTTTCAAGATTGCTCTATATCTTTGGGGATCAGCTCTTCCGAGGATCTCTCTATTGCTATGGTTGTTACTTACCACCAAATTGAGTGATGATCTTCTAGGCTCGAGAGTGAGATGGATGGGTCTTTGCAAAGATTCCTTCCCCTGAGTCCCCCAAGTGTTCCCGATCCTTGGGTTTCTAACCTTGGACAGTTCCACCTACTGGTTCCTCCCGTGGACCCACAGGAAAACAGCCAGTCGAGAAACCAAGAGCATCTTCTCAAAATTCACATCAAGATGGTGAGAAGCCACCTTAAACGCAACAGAGGGCCATCATTAACATATCTACAAACAATAAACGTCGGAGAGGGTGTGGAAGAAAGGGAACCCTCTGCTGATGGGGGTGTAAACTGACGCAGCCACTGTGGAAGATGGTATGGGGGCTTCTTTAAAAAGCAAGAATAAATCATAGTCAAATTTTTATTTTTATTTTGTTTATTTATTTTTTTCTGATTATGTATTTTTTTAATTTTATTTTTACTTTATTTTACTTTACAATACTGTATTGGTTTTGCCATACATTGGTTTTGCCGTACATTGACATGAATCTGCCATGGGTGTATACGAGCTCCCCCCAAAAATAAATAAATAAAAAGCAAGAATAAAACCACTCAAAAGAGAAGTACAAATACTGCATATTAACGCATATAAGGAATTGATAAAGACAGGACTGATGAATCTATTTGCAGGGCACCAATGGAGACATACAGACAGGGAACAGACATGTGGCCATGGGGGAGGAAAGGTGAAGCTGGGAATTATGCAGACAATAACACGGAAACATGCTTTATCATGTGTAAAACAGATATCCAACGGGCCTTTGCTGTGTGACTCAGGGAACTCAAACCAGGGCTCTGTGACAACGAGCACAGGAAAGCCGCTCAACGTCATTAGTCACCGAGTGAGTGACGTCGCTCAGTCGTGTCCGACTCTTTGCAACCCCACGGACTGTCGCCTACCAAGCTCCTCCGTCCATGGAATTTAGAAACGTGTAAATAGAAACTGCAATGAAATGTAACCTCACACTGCTCAAAAAGGCCATCATCAAAAAAAAAAACAAAAAATCTACAAACAAGAAAGACTGCAGAGGGTGGAGAGAAAAGGGAACCCTCCTACACTGCTGGTGGGATTGTCACCTGAAACAGCCATGACGGAAGTATTACAGACGCTCCTCAAAACACTGAAAATGAGAACTACCCTGTGATCCAGCAATCCCACTCCTGGGCATATATCTGGAAATGAACCATCATTTTAAAAAGATACACGTACCCGGATGTTCAGCGTGGTACTATTTACAAGAGGCAGGACATAGAAACAACCCAAGGGCTCATCAACAGATGGGAGGTTTCAGAAGATGTGGTCCATAGACATTGGGATACATGTACCAATGTATGGCTCTACATAAACGCAGCCATAAAACAGAATAGATGTTTTTGAGCTTCGGTGTTGGAGAAGACTCTTGAGAGTCCCTTGGACTGCAAGGAGTTCCAACCAGTCCATCCTAAAGGAGATCTGTCCTGGATATTCATTGGAAGGACTGATGCTAAAGCTGAAACTCCAATACTTTGGCCACCTCATGCGAAGAGTTGCCTCACTGGAAAAGGCTCTGATGCTGGGAGAGATTGGGGGCAGGAGGAGAAGGGGATGACAGGGGATGAGATGGCTGGATGGCATCACTGACTCAATGGACGTGAGTTTGGGTGGACTCCAGGAGTTGGTGATGGACAGGGAGGCCTGGCATGTTGCTGTCCAAGGGGTTGCAAAGAGTCGGACACGACTGAGCAACTGAACTGAAGACAGAAAGAAATAACATCATTCCCAGCAGAGTGCATGGACCTGGAGACGACCGTACTAAGAGAAGTAAGTCAGATAAGGGAAAGACCAAATCCCATATGATATCATTTACATGTGGAATCTAAAATATCATACAAAAGAGCTTATCTACAAAAGAGAAACAGACCCAAACATGCAGAGAACAGACTTGTGACCGGTGGGGAGGAGAGACGGTCTGGGACTTTGGGGTTAGGTGATGCCAGCTGGTATATACAGGATGGATACACAACAGTGTCCTGCTGTAGAGCACAGAATAATATTCCATATCCCATGATAAGTGAAACTTGCTCAGTTGTGTCCAACTCTTTGTGACCCCATGGACTATAGAGTCCATGGGATTCTCCAGGCCAGAATACTGGAGTGGGTAGCCTTTCCTTTCTCCAGGGGATCTTCCCAACCCAGGGATCAAACACAGGTCTCCCGCATTGCAGGCAGATTCTTTACCAGCTGAGCCACCAGGGAAGCCCAAGAAACCTGGAATGGGTAGCATATCCCTTCTCCAGCAGATCTTCCCCACCCAGGAATCGAACTGGGGATCTCCTGCACTGTGGGCAGATTCTTTACCAACTGAGCTATCAGGGAAGCCCATCCTATGATAACCCAAAAAGGAAAACAATCTGTTGAAGAATGTATTCTTGTGTAAAACTGATTCACTTTGCTGTACAGCAGAAATTAGTGTGACATTGTAAATGACTATAATAATTATTTTTTTAAAAAAGAGCATCTTCTCAGACGTTACTGGGGTTTTCTTAAAACACAGCACTATATTAAATCTGCTTGCCTTTGAAAGCTGCTACTGCTGCTAAGGCACTTCAGTCGTGCCCAACTCTATGCGACCCCATAGATGGCAGTCCACCAGGCCCCCCGTGTCCCTGGGATTCTCCAGGCAAAAACACTGGAGTGGGTTGCCATTTCTCCAATGCAAGAAAGTGAAAAGTGAAAGTGAAGTTGCTCAGTCATGTCCAACTCTTAGCAACCCCCTGGACTGCAGTCTACCAGGCTCCTCCGTCCATGGGATTTTCCAGGCAAGAGTGCTGGAGTGGGGTGCCATTGCCTTCTCTGGCCTTTGAAAGCTAGGTGGTACTTATTCAAATCTTTCCTCTTGTGATGTACTCAACCACATTTCAACTGGACTAAGTAACAGATTGATGGAATAAAGAGACATAACGTTCTGCTAATGAGCAATATTATTACTAGTATTCTTCATAAGACTGGGAGATTAGACCAAACAGATGATTCTAATGCTTGCTTTTAACTTACACAGAAATATTTCTGTCTATATTCTGAGGAAATTTCTGTTTTCAGTAACTCAAAGCACATTGCCAGCTCGCCGGAGGTCAGTTATCGCTTCTTTTCCCAGTTTCAGGTCCCGTGGAGTAACTCCTAACACAGCGATCGAGGCATCATGACTAATTTGCTAGTATTATTTACCTAAACAGGGAATGTCTAACTTCAAGATTGGAGAAATCTATAAAATTCAAGTAACTACTGAAAAAGAACGCATGGATGGAAGTTTCTGATTTCTTATTTTACTCTGTTATTTTACTTGCTAAATCATGTCAGACTCTGTGGCCCCATGCACTGTAGCCCGCCAGGCTCCTCCGTCCATGGGATTTCCCAGGCAGGAATACTGGAGTGGGTTGCCACCTGTTGATGAGACTTTAAAGAAATCTCAGGCCTCCTGCATTGCGGGCAGACGCTTTACCCTCTGAGCCACCAGGGAACCCCATACTGTATCTATGTCTGTGTCTATACGTCCAGCTTGTAGTTAAAGAATCTCATGTACCTGTTCAGGTAGCCATGGATAGGATGCAGTAGAACCTGGACGTTTTTGAGATTGTATTATGTCAAGAATTACACAAGTTACGAGAAACACAGACTCTGCTTCCTTCAGTCCTCTAGTGCCTGTTTGGATCATTTTATAAGTAAGGAAAGCAGGGAGTGGAGAGTCTCGGTAACACCCCCAGAGGAGCAGGGTATAATCATAAGTCAGGCCAAGACAGGACCTTCATTTCCGAAACTGGGCTGAGGCACAAGCCACCCTGGTCATGAACGATCCTCTTCCCGCTCAGAGTCTCAGGGTCACGCAGGTCTGCGCGGTGTGTTAGCAGCCAGGAAATTCCAAGAGCGCGCTAACCACTGCACCGCCAGGGAACTCCCAGCATTCTCCTAGCTTAAAAACCCAAGGCAGCAATACCAAAATCCAGACAAAGAAGAATATCTAAATGGCCAGATATGCACACATAGATATAAACTTTTAAATATAAATATTCCTATGTTACAAATATGTTGATTTATATTTTTATATATATTATATAAATGTCTGTTAGAATACAAATATTCCTACTATATATATATCTATGTTGCTCATTGTGACTTTCATATTGTTCATCTCGAACATACAATTTATACTACAAAAAAAGAATATCTAAATGGCTAAATACACATACACACAGACACAGATATTAAAATTTTAAATATAAATATTTCTATATTAAAATATTTATATATATATATATTATGTTAGTGTTGAGATACAAATGTTCTT
>SJYB01006081.1:854856-876134 GCA_006408585.1 Antidorcas marsupialis | reverse complement strand
CTTCTCCAATGCATGAAAGTGAAAAGTGAAAGTGAAGTCACTCAGTCATGTCTGACTCTTAGCAACCCCATGGACTGCAGCCTACCAGGCTCCTCGGTCCATGGAATTTTCCAGGCAAGAGTACTGGAGTGCAGTACCATTGCCTTCTCCCAGAATTACCCTAGGACCCAGCAATTCTACTTCCTGGAAGATACTCCAGTGAAATAAAGACACACTTCCATGCATAAACGCATCCGTGCACGCTCACAGCAGCATTTTTATGCACCATCCCCAGAAGGTGAAAACATCTCAAATCTTTATTAACACATGCATGGATAAATAGATGACGGTATATCCGCACAATGAAACAGTAGTCAGTCTTCAAAAGGAATAGAACGCTGACGCTTGCTACAGTATCCACGATTCTTGAAGCCATGACGGTCAGTGAAGGAAGGACACATGTTATCTGACCCCTTTTACCTGCGGAATGTGCACGCTTGCATGTTAAATCCACANTGGAAGATACTCCAGTGAAATAAAGACACGCTTCCATGCATAAACGCATCCGTGCACGCTCACAGCAGCATTTTTATGCACCATCCCCAGAAGGTGAAAACATCTCAAATCTCTATTAACACATGCATGGATAAATAGATGACGGTATATCCACACAATGAAACAGTAGTCAGTCTTCAAAAGGAATAGAACGCTGACGCTTGCTACAGTATCCACGATTCTTGAAGCCATGACGGTCAGTGAAGGAAGGACACATGTTGTCTGACCCCTTTTACCTGCGGAATGTGCACGCTTGCATGTTAAATCCACACAATGGAAAGCTGATTAGAGGTTACTAAGGGCTGGAGAGAAGAGCACAGAAATGAGACATGACCGCTCAACAGGTGTCTTTGGGGGGCGATTACGACAGAGGATGAGATGGCTGGATGGCATCACGGACTCGATGGACATGAGTCTGAGTGAACTCCGGGAGTTGGTGATGGACAGGGAGGCCTGATGTGCTGCGATTCATGGGGTCGCAAAGAGTCAGACACGACTGAGCGACTGAACTGAACTGAATATTCTTTGGAACCAGATCCTGGTGATAGCTGCACGTCACTGTGGACAGACTAACTGTCACTGAATTTCACACTTTAAAATGGTTCATCTAAAAAAATAATTTATTTGGCTGCACTGGGTCTAAGTTGCAGCCTGTGGGATCCAGCTCCCTGAGCAGAGATAGAACCTGGGACTTCTGCAGAGGGAGCTCAGAGTCTTAGTCCTTAGCCCACCACAGAAGCCTCACACTGTAAAAAGGTTCTTTTTTATGTTACGTGGATTTTACCTTCATTTCCTTAAAAAGAAGCTCTTCTGCACGTGATAGAAACAACATGAAACAACACCTAATAATGTGAGTAGCATCTAAGGCATAGAGATAAAAAGCTTATACAGCCTTAAAAAAAAAGACTTTAAGACAAACAAAAGAAANTTTTTTATGTTACGTGGATTTTACCTTCATTTCCTTAAAAAGAAGCTCTTCTGCACGTGATAGAAACAACATGAAACAACACCTAATAATGTGAGTAGCATCTAAGGCATAGAGATAAAAAGCTTATACAGCCTTAAAAAAAAAGACTTTAAGACAAACAAAAGAAAAATAATACAGGTCCCACTTTTAAACTGCTAGAGAATGAGTTCTGGGATTTTTTTTCCTTTTAATTTCAGTTTTACGTACATTGCAACTTTTTATTTTGAGATAATTATAGGCTTCTTAAAAATTCGTCATGGAAGTCACATACACCCTCAACACTACCTTTGCTAATGTGAACGTTATGTCATCCTAAAGGACGACGATGGAGCCAGGAAATTATTGAGAGGATGCTATTAACTGCGTCAGAGGTCTTACAGCGAGTTCTCCAGTTTCACTTCTGGTGTTCATTTACGGACCGGGAGTCCATCTTATCATATTGAGTTGTCCCCTGCAACCTTTGACAGCTCTTCATTCTTTCTCTGCATATGACTTATTTTGTATGCTGCCTGTGGGGATGTGTTTATAAGCTGTAAAGTTCGCCAAAGAAGACATCAAGTGTTGTTACTATCCAGGGATGCATCTGAGAAATGGTTGGCTAGGACACAGGTCCAAAGAAATAGCAAAAAAAATGAGACCCACAAACATGGGGAAAAAATACTTGATGCGGTACCAGGGGGACCTGCAGAAATGAAAGTGGTCTCTACAACACAGTGGAAGGGTTGGTTGAGAAGGTAGGTGAAGGCTGACAGGCAGAGGGGGAAAAAGAGAGGTCTGACAGATGGCATTGATCTAGCGGAGGACTGTAGTACAGGGTTTTCAAGTGTAGTTATGGCCCATTTCGGCTCTCTTAAGGACAGTTTTGGTCCATCTCAGCATCTCACTGCATCATTATGTTGGCATAACAAGACCGTTCATGGGATGACCTCTCTCTGCTTCTTCCCACGTTGAGTGTTAGGCCATAGTACAAAGTTCTCACGAGCAGTTTTGCTCCCTTGTAGCATAGCAGAATCTCGCATGCTATCACACTGACATGACAAGACCATTCATGAAAGGACCCCTCTCTGCTCCTTCCCATGTCAAAGGTTGAGCTGTGGGACAAGCTTCTCCGAGCAGTCATGGCCCATCTCAGCATCTCAGCGTGTCATCAAGTGGCCGTGACCGAGACCATTCATGATAGAACCCCTCTCTGCTCCTTCCCATGTCAAGTGTCCAGCGGTGGTAAAAAGTTCTCAAAAGGAGTTATGGTCCACCTTGGCATCTCAGCATCTCATCATGTTGGCATGGAGCCACTCATGATAGGACCTCTGTCTGCTCCATCCCAGGTCAACCGTTGAGCCGTGGTACAGCGGTTTTCAGAGCAGCCATGATCTGCCTTAGCATCTCAGCACCTTGGCCTCTCGTCACACTGGCATGGGAAGACCATTTGTGATGGGACCTCTCTCTTCTTCCTCCGCCTGGTGTCCAGTTGTGGACTAAGGTTCTTACGAGTGGTTCTGGCCCCCTTCAGCATCCCAGCATCTCATCATGTTGGCATGACAACATCACTGGTGATACGGCCCCTCTCTGCCTCTTCTCGTGTCAAACGTTGAGCTTTGTCGCAAGCAGCTGTGGTCCACCTTGATGTCTCAGCATCTCGGCACGTCATCACGTGGGCATGACAAGACCATGTGAGGTATGGCTCCTCTCTGCTTCTTCCTATGTCAGGCATCCCCCAAACTCTGGGGTTTCAGCCCTGCAGGGCTGCCCTCCCAGACCCTGGCTCTCCGACTGCGTCCACTTAGCCAGTTCTTGCCTGTGGATTCATGTTTCCATCTCTTCCTCCACGACTATCTTTCTTCCATAGATTGTAAGCTTGCTCCAGTCTCCCAGGTCAGCTATCCGCAGTGTCATACTCATTATCAATGTTACTTTATCATGGAACTGCATTTCCAATTATTCTATGGATATTCTCCATACCTTCTGTATTTTTCTCATAAATCCAATTTATTTGGAAGTAGAGGACTATGTTTTGCTAAAAATAATGAGAACATTCCATCTTATTTCGTTAGATGAGGTGTACCATATTTACACATTCGAATGCCACATTTAATTTAATCCTAATAGACTGTGGTCCATGCCCAATTACTACACCCTCTAACTGCTGCCTCTATTCTTGACATACTTACTCATGACAAGTTCTTTTCTGAATAAGATATTTGCAGGCAGGTTTTTTTTTTTTCTGACGCATACTTGTCAGTAGCAAATTCTAGTACCACCTCTTGTTAGATAAGGGTATCTTGAATAGTACCTTCTCTGAAGGATTATCAATTATAGACTCACTTTTCGAATTTATCCTCCATGTTGGATGATTCCTTCATCCTGAGTATTCAGTTGCTAAGTCGTGTCCAACTCTTTGTGACCCCATGGATTGCAACACGTCAGGCTCTTCTGCCCGTGGAATTTTCCCAGCAACACTACCGGACTGGGTTGCCATTTCCTTGTCCAATTTATCCTTGAGCTTTTGGTATAAATCATTCAACCCATTTCAGGAACACTTAGAGATCCACGAGATGGAGGTATTTTCTCCGAAGGTCCACGTGTTCCCTTGTCCTTGTTACAGTCCACTCTTGGGCAGGTTCCTAGTAAAGTAAGTGCAAGCAGGAAGTTGAGCCAGGTTTGAGAATATCCCCTGGTGTTCATGTCCATACACTGGGCACCCCATCCGTAACAACTCCTGCAAGATGAATACTAACGTGGCTATGGCTGGTCTGGATGAAGTCTGCCAAGAGAATACATGACCAAATGGTTCACAAGGCTGAGATGCTGCTCCGACGCACCTTTCTGATGCCCCTGCTAGTCTCCCTTCATTCTCTGCCCTCATAGTCAAGGATGGCCCATGATTCTTGGAGCCCAACACAACATGCTTGGGCTCACCAAAGACACAAGAAATTGTTCCTTAAAAAGTCTTGTGTAGGTATGTATTTTTATGCCACAGAGGGCTCCAAAAAATCAGAGGAAAATTCATTGTGTGTTCATAAGGATATATAATATGAAGAGCTCACGGTCCACTTGAACTTTCTACGGCTTCAAGCGTTTCTACTTGAATCATAAAGAATGTACGAGGCAGAGGGTCAATTGCTTCCCTCCCCTCCCCTGTACACAGCTGAGATTATGTGCCCAACAAGGAAAAGAAATTCAGAGGAGGAAATGGAAACCCACTCCAGTATCCTTGTCTGAAAAAAAATCCATGGACAGAGGAGCCCCATGGGCTACAGTCTACGGGTCGCAAAGGGTCGGACACGACTGAGCTACTAACACACACATACACAGACACACACACACACACAGACACACACACACACAGAAGACAAATTTTAGGAATTCCTTGGTGGCCTAGTGGTTAAGACTCCACACTTCCACGGCAAGGGGCGTGAGTTCAATTCCCAGTTGGGGAACTAGGAACCCAACCGCAAAGCGGTCAAAATAAATAAATAAATAACATGCAAAAGTCATTAAAAAAAAACAAACAAACAACCTTTTCTGAATGGAAAGGGAAATCTCAACATATAAAATAAAATCTTTCATCTTCTCCCCCCTACTTGGAAAAGAAATTGTTTATATCCTTAGGCTTCCCTGGTGGCTCAGACAGTAAAGCGTCTGCCTGTAATGTGGGAGACCCGCGTTCAGTCCCTGGGTTGGGAAGGTCCCCTGGAGAAGGAAATGGCAACCCACTCTCCAGTCCCCTTGCCTGGAAAATCCCACAGACGGAGGAGACTGGTAGGCTAAAGTCCACGGGGTCACAAAGAGTCGGACACGACTGAAAAGATTTCACTTTTAAGGAAAACCCTTCTGTTTGAATGATCAATAATAGTTTAGTTGCCCAAAGCTAATTTTTTTCCATATAAGATATATCTCTTTTAGTCCAGAATATTAAAACATTCACACCTGAAATACCAATACCTCATCCATTTAAAGGGAAATAAAACCTTTGGGAGAATATTTTAATCTTTCAAGTGTCTGTATGAAGCCGAAAACTCCTTGCCTATGACTGTTCATCATTGGCAGAAATACGATTGAAAAGACTGGTCTAGGAATGGAATTATAGAGCACACAGCTTTGGAGCGCAGGACGATGGAAATATACGAATACTGAGGTGGAAAATAGTGTTGCCACTTCTAGTTTAAGCACTGAAATATCGCTAGTTCTTTAGTAACAGAAAGAGATGCATTTGGAAAGCATACTGTGGGACTCCCCTGGGAGATCCAGTGGTTCAGAATCCACCTCCGAATGCATGGGGTATGAGTTCAACCCCTGGCCGGGGATCTAAGATCCCACCTGCCTTGATGCCAAAAAATCAAAATATAAAACAGAAGCGATACGGTAACAAATGCAAAGAAAACTTAAAAAAAAATGGTCCACATTAAAAAATATATGTTTTTAATAAAAGCAAACAGTTAATGCAATTTAGGAAGAAGATAGTTGAAAAATAAGGGATTCAACCATCCCTAGCTTACCGTAGGATATATGGTTGAGGAGTCACTTCTCAATTGAACAGATCTTTCAAGATGAGACACTTGAGTCTATAAATGAGACCTTGTCCAGTTTTAGAATCTCCTGTGAATATTTTCATATCCCTGAGATCTGTTAGTCATGTATAAGACTACTCATTCACCTCATCACTACTGAGATTCACTAGTCATGTATGGATGTGAGGGTTGGACTATAAAGAAAGCTGAGCGCCAAAGAATTGATGCTTTTGAACTGTGGTGTTGGAGAAGACTCTTGAGAGCCCTTTGGACTGCAAGGATATCTATCCAGTCCATCCTAAAGAGAATCAGTCCTGAATATTCATTTGAAAGACTGATGCTGAAACTCCAATCCTTTGGCCACCTGATGTGAAGAACTGACTCACTGCAGAAGACCCTGATGTTGGGCAAGATTGAAGGCGGGAAGAGAAGGGAATGACAGAGGATGAGATGGTTGGATGGCATCACTAACTCAATGGACATGGGTTCGAGTAAGCTTTGGGAGTTGGTGATGGACAGGAAGGGCTGGCTTGACACAGTCCATGGGCTTGCAGAGTTGGACACGACTGAACGACTGAACTGAACTGAAATCTATTGTGCTTTGGAAGGGCTGGTTAATTTTCCCACCCTATCACAACTTTGGAGAGGGGGGAAATACTCTTACTTTAAATTTGATACCTTACTTCTCTCACATTGAGAAAGAAATATTTACATGCATTGTAATGCTCTGACATGATTAATTAGGACTGTTGCAGAAAAACGTAGTGCCTGGGTTCCAGCCACGGAGCAGACGGATTACCCTTATGCTGCCTGAGTAACACTTTATAAACCCATTTGTCACACAGAAGAGGTGTCACGTGTAATCTGATGCATTGCGGGTAATGGATTGGGTGAAATTTACTTGGATTCTCAGCAAGGTGCGAGAAATAACTACCTTCACCCACGGGCAGACTGTATTTTATCTCTTAAATCTTATTAGGGCTCCCTCGGCCGTCAGAGAACAGGTAGCTGTATTTCAGCTGGCATCAGGAGGGGACAACGTCTGATTACCTCTCACAAATCTTCGTCAAGCCAGCCCCATCGAGGCTGTTTGCTTGACAGGAGGAGGCTTGTACGACCACATTCACGGTACAATTATCTACATGTTTACTTGTGTTCTTGTGTCAAAGCAGTGGTTCCTTACTTGAGACAGAGATTTTAAATAGGAAAAAGAAAANCTCTCACAAATCTTCGTCAAGCCAGCCCCATCGAGGCTGTTTGCTTGACAGGAGGAGGCTTGTACGACCACATTCACGGTACAATTATCTACATGTTTACTTGTGTTCTTGTGTCAAAGCAGTGGTTCCTTACTTGAGACAGAGATTTTAAATAGGAAAAAGAAAAAAATCTACACCCGTTGGTCTAAGTGCTTAGCCAACGTTTCTTAATGCTTCTTTCTTTTAAAGCTTAACTTTTTTTTTTTAATAAGGATTGTTTTTCTTAAAGTCTTTAAGGAATTAGTTACAATATTCTTTCTGCTTCGTGTCTTGGTTTTTTTTACGGCCCTGAAACTTGGGTCCTAGCGTCCCAACCAGGAATCGAAGCCATTGGAAGAGGGAAAGCTTTTTTTAAAATTGTTATTATTGTTATTTTGAAAAGACTCGGATGCTGGGAGGCACCGGGGGCAGGAGGAGAAGGGGACGACAGAGGATGAGATGGCTGGATGGCATCACCGACTCGATGGACGTGAGTTTGAGCAAGCTCCGGGTGTTGGTGATGGACAGGGAGGCCTGGCGTGCTGCAGTCTACGGGGTTGTGTGAATATTTAAGTGTTTTTCTCTCTTTTCCTCCCACCCTCTCCTTGCCCACTGTGTCCAAAAGTCTGTTCTCTACGTCTGCATCTCCCTTGCTGCCCTGTAGACTGGGACCCTCTTTCTAGATGGAAGGTGGACGGCCAGGGCAGTCCCTCTTGATGCTCCCACATGGGTACCGCACGGTGCGGTGGACGGCCGCCGTGTTCTGTTTCCTGGGATCGACTGATCCTGGAGGCTGGAGACCCCGAGATCAGCGGGTCAGCACGGTTCAGTTCCAGGGTCTGATGAATGAGTCCCTCTTCTGGATTCTCACACAGCAGAGAGAGAGAGAGGACACGTTCTCTCACTGACTTCTCCTCTGAAAGTGAAAGTGAAGTCGCTCAGTCATGTCCGACTCTTTGCAACCCCATGGACTGTAGCCCACCAGGCTCTTCCATCCGTGGGATTTTGCAGCCAAAAATACTGGAGTGGGTTGCCATTTCCTTCTCCAGGAGATCTTCCCGACCCAGGGACTGAACCCGGATCTCCCACATTGCAGGCAGACGCTTTATCATCTGAGCCATCCCTCTGAGATGGGTGCTAATTCTATCATGCAAGCTCTCCCTGCCCTGTGACCTAATTACCTCCTCAAGGCACACGCCCCCTAAACCCACCACACTGGCGACCAAGGTCTCAACAGATGACTCTGGGGTGGGGAGAGAGACCTCAGCCCACGGCAGCATCTGAATGTCCTTTTGGAGGAGCGTCCTTGCTCCCGTTGTGTGTGAGCTGGCTGTGAACGTGAATCAAGCGGTAGATCATGTCTCTTTTAGGAAACCACATGGGACAGAAGTACCCGCTCCCTGGTGGGATTTCAGGGTGCAAGCTTTTGGGCACGTAATGAAGGTGAGATGACAGATGGAAGCACAGTGATGCACAGAGTGAGAACCGCAGAGCAGCCTGCCGACCAGGGGCTTCTAGGGGCCTCCAGAGATCTCTCAGTCCCTCCAATCCAAGTGTTGACCTCCAACCTCACACAGATATCACGAACCTTCCCCTGATAATCTTTCTGCCGTTGTTCAGTCCCCTAGTCCTGTCCAGTCCTTCACAACCCCATGGACTGCAGCACGCCAGGCCTCCCTGTGCCCCCACCACCTCCCAGAGCTCGCCCAACTTCATGGCCATTGCTTTNGCATCAGGAGGGGACAACGTCTGATTACCTCTCACAAATCTTCGTCAAGCCAGCCCCATCGAGGCTGTTTGCTTGACAGGAGGAGGCTTGTACGACCACATTCACGGTACAATTATCTACATGTTTACTTGTGTTCTTGTGTCAAAGCAGTGGTTCCTTACTTGAGACAGAGATTTTAAATAGGAAAAAGAAAAATATCTACACCGGTTGGTCTAAGTGCTTAGCCAACGTTTCTTAATGCTTCTTTCTTTTAAAGCTTAATTTTTTTTAAAATAAGGATTGTTTTTCTTTAAGTCTTTAAGGAATTAGTTACAATATTATTTCTGCTTCGTGTCTTGGTTTTTTTTAACGGCCCTGAAACTTGGGTCCTAGCTTCCCAACCAGGAATCGAAGCCATTGGAAGAGGGAAAGCTTTTTTTAAAATTATTATTATTGTTATTTTAAAAAGACTCTGATGCTGGGAGGCACCGGGGGCAGGAGGAGAAGGGGATGACAGAGGATGAGATGGCTGGATGGCATCACCGACTCGATGGACGTGAGTTTGAGCAAGCTCCGGGTGTTGGTGATGGACAGGGAGGCCTGGCATGCTGCAGTCCATGGGGTTGTGTGAATATTTAAGTGTTTTTCTCTCTTTTCCTCCCACTCTCTCCTTGCCCACTGTGTCCAAAAGTCTATTCTCTACGTCTGCATCTCCCTTGCTGCCCTGTAGACTGGGACCCTCTTTCTAGATGGAAGGTGGACGGCCAGGGCAGTCCCTCTTAATGCTCCCACATGGGTACCGCACAGTGCGGTGGACGGCCGCCGTGTTCTATTTCCTGGGATCGACTGATCCTGGAGGCTGGAGACCCTGAGATCAGCGGGTCAGCACGGTTCGGTTCCAGGGTCTGATGAATGAGTCCCTCTTCTGGATTCTCACACAGCAGAGAGAGAGAGAGGGCACGTTCTCTCACTAACTTCTCCTCTGAAAGTGAAAGTGAAGTCGCTCAGTCATGTCTGACTCTTTGCAACCCCATGGACTGTAGCCCACCAGGCTCTTCCATCCGTGGGATTTTGCAGCCAAAAATACTGGAGTGGGTTGCCATTCCCTTCTCCAGGAGATCTTCCCGACCCAGGGACTGAACCTGGATCTCCCACATTGTAGGCAGACGCTTTATCATCTGAGCCATCCCTCTGAGATGGGTGCTAATTCTATCATGCAAGCTCTCCCTGCCCTCTGACCTAATTACCTCCTCAAGGCGCACGCCCCCCAAACCCACCACACTGGCGACCAGGGTCTCAACAGATGACTCCGGGGCATGGACAGAGACCTCAGCCCACAGCAGCATCTGAATGTCCTTTTGGGGGCGCGTCCTTGCTCCTGTTGTGTGTGAGCTGGCTGTGAACGTGTATCAAGCGGTAGATCGTGCCTCTTTTAGGAAACCACATCGGACAGAAGTATCCGCTCCCTGGTGGGATTTCAGGGCGCAAGCTTTTGGGCACGTAATGAAGATGGAAGCGCAGTGATGCACAGAATGAGAACCACAGAGCAGCCTGCCGACCAGGGGCTTCTAGGGGCCTCCAGAGATCTCTCAGTCCCTCCAATCCAAGTGTTGACCTCCAGCCTCACACAGATATCACGAACCTTCCCCTGATAATCTTTCTGCCGTTGTTCAGTCCCCTAGTCCTGTCCAATCCTTCACAACCCCATGGACTGCAGCACGCCAGGCCTCCCTGTGCCCCCACCATCTCCCAGAGCTCGCCCAACTTCATGGCCATCGCTTTCGGTGATGCCATCCAGCCATCTCATCCTCCTCGGTAGGTTTATCTTTCTACCAAGTTCCAAAACGAGCTTCATTTGCGTTCAGTCAAAACCCAAATGGATACAGACTCAGCCAGTTGGAAAAGGTCAAACACCAGAAACCCTTGCATATAATTCACCTCATGGATATAGGTCTCATTCGTGAAGCCAGACTGTTAAGGCAGGGNCTTTCTACCAAGTTCCAAAACGAGCTTCATTTGCGTTCAGTCAAAACCCAAATGGATACAGACTTAGCCAGTTGGAAAAGGTCAAACACCAGAAACCCTTGCATATAATTCACCTCATGGATATAGGTCTCATTCGTGAAGCCAGACTGTTAAGGCAGGGTTGGCAAGGAATTAAGTGTCTCCGTGTCATTTTTAAAATTGGGCACGTTCAACACCAGACTGGATGAAATGCTAAAACTTTTTAAAAGGGCAGCTTTGAAGCTGATCCCAAGTAAGTCTCAGTGTGAAGACGGCTGTTGGACGATTTGGATTAAAATTCGGAATCGAGGTGGTGAGTCAACATGAGTGCTGGTTTTGGCCATCAAATGGATGCCGACTTTCAGTTCTGAAAAACAAGGGATTAAACAGAGGATCCGTTGCTGCCGCCGCCGCTGCTAGGTCGATTCAGTCGTGTCCGACTCCTAGTGACCCCATGGACTGCAGCCCACCAGGCTCCTCTGTCCATGGGATTTTCCAGGCAAGAGTCCTGGAGTGGGGTGCCATTGCCTTCTCCGAAACAAAGACTCTAACCGAGGATTAAAACCATGAAAGGAGATGGTATTTGAGGAATAGACACAGACGCATGTTCTCTTTGCCAAGTGAGAATACTATGTGTCAGATAACAACAAGGTTCTCCAGTGGCCCTTCACTTGAGCCTCCCATTCCTACGGAGTTGCATGTATCTTCAGTCTTAAGCTTTTCCCTTCTGTCCTCCAAAAACGCAGTCAGAGAAATCCTCACAAAGAGAATCTGATCACGACACTCTTGGATGCTGACCGTGACTTCGACAGCGTCCCGAATCATTTCACATGAGCTCTGACGCTCATATCATGACTTGAAGAATCTGGTCCCTAAGACTGCCCAGCCTCCCTCCCAGGGCCTNCCTCCAAAAACGCAGTCAGAGAAATCCTCACAAAGAGAATCTGATCACGACACTCTTGGATGCTGACCGTGACTTCCACAGCGTCCCGAATCATTTCACATGAGCTCTGACGCTCATATCATGACTTGAAGAATCTGGTCCCTAAGACTGCCCAGCCTCCCTCCCAGGGCCTGTCCAGCCACATAACGTTTATTCTGGGTCCCGAATGCCCCGCGGAGATCACTGGGCTGAGATCACTGGGCTCCTGCCAGGAGGCTCATGTAGCCTGGAATACACTCAGTCTCATGAGACATCCCAGTCTCATGCATACCTCTAAGGCCCACATTTTGCAAAATTTCTGCTCATTCTTCCTGCCTTCAGCATATCCTTTCCTTCTTCCATTTTCCCTGTGGGTCGGGCCCCATCACCCAACACCCTACTGATTCACTTGCTAAGTTCTCTTCCAGGCCCTCGAGTCCACTCCGCTGTGTCCCGCAGGGGGAGATAGCAGGGCTCTCTCATGGACCGAGATATTCCTAGGACCTGGAGTCGTGTCCAGTTCCTAGCAGGAGTCGAGAGATGTGTTTGTCAGTGCCCCACCCTTCAGCAGAAAATTGGATTAACGATTAGCTGAGCATGGGCCTGCCCATCAGAGCAAGACCTCGCTGCNACAGCGTCCCGAATCATTTCACATGAGCTCTGACGCTCATATCATGACTTGAAGAATCTGGTCCCTAAGACTGCCCAGCCTCCCTCCCAGGGCCTGCCCAGCCACACAGCGTTTATTCTGGGTCCCGAATGCCCCGCTGAGATCACTGGGCTGAGATCACTGGGCTGAGATCACTGGGCTGAGATCACTGGGCTCCTGCCAGGAGGCTCATGTAGCCTGGAATACACTCAGCGTCATCCCAGTCTCATGCATACCTCTAAGGCCCACATTTTGCAAAATTCCTGCTCATTCTTCCTGCCTTCAGCATATTCTTTCCTTCTTCCATTCCCTGTGGGTCGGGCCCCATCACCCAACACCCTACTGATTCACTTGCTAAGTTCTCTTCCGGGCCCTCGAGTCCACTCCGCTGTGTCCCGCAGTGGGAAATAGCAGGGCTCTCTCATGGACCGAGATATTCCTAGGACTTGGAGTCCTGTCCAGTTCCTAGCAGGAGTCCAGAGATGTGTTTGTCAGTGCCCCACCCTTCAGCAGAAAATTGGATTAACGATTAGCTGAGCATGGGCCTGCCCATCAGAGCAAGACCTCGCTGCCCCCGTAGCCAGTCCTTCCCATCAGGAAGCGTGCGGAAGCCTCTCACTCTCATCNAGAGATGTGTTTGTCAGTGCCCCACCCTTCAGCAGAAAATTGGATTAACGATTAGCTGAGCATGGGCCTGCCCATCAGAGCAAGACCTCGCTGCCTCCGTAGCCAGTCCTTCCCATCAGGAAGCGTGTGCAAGCTTCTCACTCTCATCCATCAGAGGCCAGATGGAAGAAGCAAAAGCTACAGTCCCACGGTCTTCAGAACGAACATCACAGTCTCAGTGAAGCTAACCAGAATGAGCACGGGGATCACAGCATCATCTAACTCAATTAAACTATAAGCCATGCCATGCAGGGCCGCCCCAGATAGACGGGCCACGGTGGAGAGTTCTGACAAAATGTGGTCCACTGGAGAAGGCAATGAGACACACACTCCACTATTCCTGCCTTGAGAACCCCATGAACAGCATGCAAACGGACTATTACTCAGCCATAAAACAATGAAATGATGCCATTGCAATAACATGGATCTAGAGACTGTCACACTGCGTGAAGCTAAGTCTGACAAAGACAAATATCGCATGAGATCACTTCTATGGGAAATCTGAAAAATTTTTTTAAAAGGTACAAATGAACTTATCTACAAAGCAGAAAGTGTCNCTACAGTCCCACGGTCTTCAGAACGAACATCACAGTCTCAGTGAAGCTAACCAGAATGAGCACGGGGATCACAGCATCATCTAACTCAATTAAACTATAAGCCATGCCATGCAGGGCCGCCCCAGATAGACGGGCCACGGTGGAGAGTTCTGACAAAATGTGGTCCACTGGAGAAGGCAATGAGACACACACTCCACTATTCCTGCCTTGAGAACCCCATGAACAGCATGCAAACGGACTATTACTCAGCCATAAAACAATGAAATGATGCCATTGCAATAACATGGATCTAGAGACTGTCACACTGCGTGAAGCTAAGTCTGACAAAGACAAATATCGCATGAGATCACTTCTATGGGAAATCTGAAAAATTTTTTTAAAAGGTACAAATGAACTTATCTACAAAGCAGAAAGTGTCAAAAAGAAGCACGGGGGTAGAAAATAAACTTAGGGTTACCAAGGAGTAAGCGGGAAGGAGGGATAAACTGGGCGATTGTGATTGACATCTACACACCAGTATATGGTAGCTCAGATAATAAAGAATCTTCCTGCGATGCAGGAGACTGGGTTCAGCTCTGGGGCTTGGACAATCCCCTGCAGAAGGGCATGGCAACCCACTCCGGTATTCTCTCCGCCTGGAGAATCCCATGGGCAGAGGAGTCTGGCAGGCTACAGGCCACACGGTCGCAGAGAGCTGGACACAACTGAAGGACTAACACGTTCATCTTACTTTCATATATAAAATAGAAGCTAACAAGGACCTCCTGTATTGCACAAAGAACTCTGCTCAGCACTCTGTAATGACCTGTATGGGAAAAGAATCAGAAAAGGAATAGATATGTGTATAATTGAATCAGTTTGCCGTACGCCTGAAACTAACACTCCCATTGTAAATCAGCGCTGCTCCAATTAAAAACTTTAAAAAAGAAGACACGTGTTTGTTTTTAGCATCTTGTTGATGGGACACCGAAGGCTGATATAGTGACCAGCTGCCAGGCAGTGGACCAACCGTTGTCTCCTCCCCTGGAATCTTCCATCCCAACCAACTTCCAAGAAGACGACCACTGTTTACCAGACTCTGGAGGGTAGTTCCTCAGAGCGAGACACGGGCTGTTGGTCGTCACCATAGAAACGTTGTCCTCACCCAGCATTACAATGGCGTTGGGTTGGGTACTCCCCACCTCCCAAACTTGCACAAATCCTGCCACAGAAGTGTGGAAATGAGAAGTGCTCGCTACCTGTGAGTCCGCCTAGCCGAGGATGCTGAGAACGCAAGCACAAGCAGCTGTGACATGGAGAGAGGTACCGAGGCAGGAGACAGAGACGACAAGCCCTCTCAGTCCCCGGGAGATGCATCCACGTTCTACAGAGATACTGTTACCTCAAACCCTCCCATAATTGCACGCTGGGAACCACGATCCTTTTTGCACAGTTGTGCTACGGAAACATTTAAAATCTCTGCTCAATAAAAAGAAAAAAAGGGAAAGAAAAGAAAAATGGGGCCAGACTGACATGTTTTACATGAAATAATTAGGAGAATCTGACAAGTGGTAATTTTGGTAATTGCCAAAGAGCGTGATTCTCTTCCAATAAAGTATACGTCAAATTACATTTAAAAAAAAAAAAAACACCATTAGGTCGTTCTCCCTTGTAAAGATTTTTACACGTGTAGCATACAAGTTTAAATACGCTCATGCTTTTTCCCACACTGTATTTAAGCAATTTTTTAAAAAANTTTTGGTAATTGCCAAAGAGCGTGATTCTCTTCCAATAAAGTATACGTCAAATTACATTTAAAAAAAAAAAAAACACCATTAGGTCGTTCTCCCTTGTAAAGATTTTTACACGTGTAGCATACAAGTTTAAATACGCTCATGCTTTTTCCCACACTGTATTTAAGCAATTTTTTAAAAAAAAGGAGTTTTAGTGCTTCTCATTTTCACTCCTTCCTGTGCAATTTCAAGCTCTGAAAGTTTCTTTGGATTTCTCCCTGTGATTTTTTTCAGACAAGAGTTACTTTTTTTTTTTTTTTTTGCAAACAAGTAGCATGCGAGACAGACAGGGATTTTCTGCTTTCCTGAGAAAGAAAAGATTTCTCTGCATCTCATTCCACTAGATCAGGGGTTCCCCAACCTATGGGTTCTGGGTTCTGTCCCAAGATTAAACCGTCAAGGTCCATGCCAAGCATTTTCTTCTCTGTGAGAGCTCAAAGAAGAAGTTTGCAGCAAGTGCTTATGGTCCTCCAGCCAAGTCACCAGGAAACCTGTCTTAACAGCTTAGCTTGACTGCAAACCGTGGGTGAAAACATCAGCTATGGGGGTGTCCAGAGGAGTTCTGGATTGCAGGAGTGTGTCCTAAACCCCACAGCCCTCACCTCGACCAAGGATTTGGAAGCACACTGCCAGGTGCCCCCAGCGATCGAGACGGAGTGTTTGCAACTCAGCAGTAAATCAACTCCAAGAGACAGGCTGCCAGCCTCAATATTGGGGACCCTGATGCTGGGAAAGATTGAGGGCAGGAGGAGAAGGGGGCGACAGAGGATGAGACTCCTGGATGGCATCACCGCCTCAATGGACATGAGTTTGAGCAAAATCTGGGAGATGGGGAAGGACAGGGAAGCCTGGCGTGTTTCAGACCTTGGGGTTGCAGTCAGTCGTATGCAAAAGAGCGGCTGAACAACAAGCTGCATGAAGGGTAGGAGGTTAGAGCTAGGTGCAAACCCAGAAAGCAGATACCCTATTCACCACCCTCACTGGCTGAGGAGATTCAGTCAGCTTCCTCTCCCCTGAAAAGGATGGGACGAGGTCCCCACGTGGCTACCACAGAGTCTCCCAGGGACTCTGCTGTCCTGCTGAGACCCTGCGGACCCCCAGGGGTAGCGCCTCATGAACACACATTCCGGTGTGGGAGGGCTGAAGTCTAAGGTGTACCCCCTGAGATCCCTGTCTCTGGGTTCAGAGTCCTGGGCTCTGGAGAACAGGGGGGACCTGAGAACGTGGTCAACGCCACTGTCTTGACCGGGTTCCCCACCGCTTGACGTTTGAGTTGGTCAACAAACCTGGATGGACCTGACCTAATCAGAAGAAGGTAGGGTCAGAAAGACAGGCCTGGAAGAGACCAAAGGGCCATGAGAACCACGCAGCTCAACGAAAGAGAAGCCCATTCACCGAAACTAGAGAAAGCCCGTGAAGAACAATAAAGACCCAGCTCAGCCAAGAGAAAATAAATAAATAACCACAAAAGGAAAAGGAATGCCTGGGGTCATATGGCAAGGACTGCAGCAGCCTCTGGGAGCCAAGAGTGCTCCCTGGGCAAACTGTTTCTGGTTTCTTTTTTTTTTAACCTCTGATGTGTTAGTCAGTTCAGTCGTGTCGGACTCTTTGCGACTCCCTGGACTGTAGCCCGCCAGGTTCTTCTGTCCCTGGGGATGCTCCGGGCAAGAATAGTGGAGTGGGTTGCCATTCCCTTCTCCAGGGGATCTTGCCGACTCCGGAATCGAACCTAACCTTGACCGTCTGAGCCACCAGGGAAGGGCCTGGTTTTAACCTTGGTTGTGTAATTCACAGGGCTTCCCTGGTGGCTGAGACGGTAACTCATCTGCCTGCAGTGCGGGAGACCTAGGTTGGATTCCCTGGGTCGGGGAGATCCCCTGGAGAAGAGAATGTTCATGCTTTGCAGAAAACGGTTGCCCTGAATGGTAGGGAGTTTCTCAGACATCTCTACATGTACGACTGCTGTCTACATTGCTATGGACGGTGTGACTATGACTGTCTCATACCAAAGGTCATAATCGCCCTCTCCACTGACTGCCACGATTATTAAGTCATCCCCAGGGAAGCTGGTGGTGCAGAAGGCTCCTATGTAGAATCAGGGTCTCCTCAGTCACCACACCCCACACTAAGCATCAGGGGAGCCCCCTGGCATGGACAAGTGTGGACCCTGGGAAGGTGAAAGGAAAGAGCTGCACCTGTTTCCTCCACAACATCCCTTGTGCCTGGACCACCTTAATAACAAGAACCTTGATAACCTCACCTCCTAAGAACATCGACATCAGTAGCAGGGACACTGGAGAGCTTCAGTTGTGTCTGACTCTTGGCGACCCCCATGGGCTGTAGCCCGCCAGGCTCCTCTGTCCATGGGATTTCTCCAGGCAACAATACTGGAGTGGGTTGCCACTTCCTTCTCCAAGATCATCGATGCCACTTTGTAAAAAGCAAGCAACAAATTCAGAGTGCAGGGCATGGCTGATTTTCGATATATATATATATATATTTTTTTTTACCCCCAAAATCCATCGTGTACCTTGAGGTGCAGGGTGTGAAGTCATTAAAATTGTTTTTGTCACAACGTGGTTCTATGCCAAAAGAACAAATACGGGAGGGCGGTGTGAGACACGGCCTTATTTTCGACTCTGTGCTGTGAATCACCTGCTCGCACCCCTGGGGTCCTGCCTGGGCTCACTCGATTTCTTTCCCCAGTGCAGAGAAAAAAGACAAGGAGCACCTGCCCGGTTTCCTAGCTCCTAATTCTGTTTCTCCGTCCTTGTGCCGATGAGTGNGCGGTGTGAGACACGGCCTTATTTTCGACTCTGTGCTGTGAATCACCTGCTCGCACCCCTGGGGTCCTGCCTGGGCTCACTCGATTTCTTTCCCCAGTGCAGAGAAAAAAGACAAGGAGCACCTGCCCGGTTTCCTAGCTCCTAATTCTGTTTCTCCGTCCTTGTGCCGATGAGTGATGTTTTCAAGGGCCTCTAGCAGCATCCAGCAGCCATCTGTGGGGTCCCAGTTATACATGTTATTTTCTAGGAAAAGCGAGTTTGACAAGGCAGGAAACTGCCTCTGGGGGTCTTGGTGAACCCTGAGTTTGGAAGCCAGCCTGTGGCCAGGATGTGGGAAAGACAGGTTGGCCTCACCTGAGAAGCTAGCATGGAGGTTTTGGGTGCGTTTATTGTGGCTGCCCATATCTGATTACCACCACCTGGTGGTCTGGACACAAGACGGCTCTATCTTCTCCTGGTTCTGGAGGCAAGAAGTTCCAAAACCAAGGTGTCAGGGGTGGGGGTTGGTCTCCCTGTGAAGTCTCTAGGGGAGGGTCCCTTTATTTCCGGTGAAGGTAGCAGTTTCCAGGGCTGGCGGGCTGGTGGGCAAGCCCCTCTAAACTCCACTTTCATTTTTTCTTGGCCTTCTTCTCTGTGCGTCTCTCTGGCCCAGTCTCCCTCTCCTTCCTCGTATAAGGACTCCAGCCATCGATGGAGTGTGTGTGTGTGTGTGTGTGTGTGTGTGTGTGTGTGTGTGTGTGAGTGAGTGTGATGCGCTTACTCGNCGATTTCTTTCCCCAGTGCAGAGAAAAAAGACAAGGAGCACCTGCCCGGTTTCCTAGCTCCTAATTCTGTTTCTCCGTCCTTGTGCCGATGAGTGACGTTTTCAAGGGCCTCTAGCAGCATCCAGCAGCCATCTGTGGGGTCCCAGTTATACATGTGATTTTCTAGGAGAAGTGAGTTTGGCAAGGCAGGAAACTGCCTGTGGGGGTCTTGGTGAACCCTGAGTTTGGAAGCCAGCCTGTGGCCAGGACGTGGGAAAGACAGGTTGGCGTCACCTGAGAAGCTAGCATGGAGGTTTTGGGTGCGTTTATTGTGGCTGCCCATATCTGATTACCACCACCTGGTGGTCTGGACACAAGACGGCTATATCTTCTCCTGGTTCTGGAGGCAAGAAGTTCCAAAACCAAGGTGTCAGGGGTAGGGATTGGTCTTCCTGTGAAGTCTCTAGGGGAGAGTCCCTTTATTTCCGGTGAAGGTTGCAGTTTCCAGGGCTGGCGGGCTGGTGGGCAAGCCCCTCTAAACTCCACTTTCATTTTTTCTTGGCCTTCTTCTCTGTGCGTCTCTCTGGCCCAATCTCCCTCTCCTTCCTCGCATAAGGACTCCAGCCATCTATGGAGTGTGTGTGTGTGTTTGTGAGTGTGATGCACTCACTCGCTGAGTCGTGTCCGACTCTGCGACCCCAAAGACGTTAGCTCACCAGCCTCCTCTGTCCACATTACTTTCCCAGGTGAGGCAGCTGGCGTGGGTTGCCATTGCCTCGCTGGAGGCGGGGGACATCCTAAACCAAGGACGATTTCCGTCGGAAATCCATACCTAAACGTCTGCAGACACCCTCTTTGCGACTCGGGTCCCTTCTGAGATTTCTGGGAGTGATCCATTTGGGAGANTAGCTCACCAGCCTCCTCTGTCCACATTACTTTCCCAGGTGAGGCAGCTGGCGTGGGTTGCCATTGCCTCGCTGGAGGCGGGGGACATCCTAAACCAAGGATGATTTCCGTCGGAAATCCATACCTAAACGTCTGCAGACACCCTCTTTGCGACTCGGGTCCCTTCTGAGATTTCTGGGAGTGATCCATTTGGGAGATGGAGAGATTTCTCTTCCATCCAGGACACGAGGCTTCTTTCTGTCTCTCACCTGCTTGTCCTGACCTGCAAGGAGCTCCGGGAAGCCGTCTCCTCCTCCGGCAGGGGGTGGGTAATGAGGGACTCTGCTATTCTGGGCTCAGCCTGTTATTTATAGTGATGCTGCCCCGGGGAGGTGGGGGTGGGGATCGCAGGCCCGCCCCGCCCAGCTCCAGGATCCACAATCCGGGCTGGCCGGGGGTTGCCGCAGTCGAGAGGACAGAAGTGAAAACCCGCGCAGCCAAGGGGGCTGGGCCGGGGGTGTGGAGCCATCACTACCAAGGCACGGGCTGGTCCTCCTCTGCTTAATTAGGGGACTGCGAGATAGCAGGTTTTTAGTCCCCATCACGGGGCATGGCTCTGCCCTTGCACACTTCGGCAGCTCTGCCGGGAGCTCCGACCCAGTTCCTTCCCTTCTCATTTGTGATTTTCATCCTCCCGGTTGGAAGGATCTTCAGCAGCGCCCCTCCCGCCACCCCCCCTCCCGCCGAGTTCCTTTTTTGGGAACGCAGAGCTTGTCCATCACAGGGATGCGGGGCGGGGAGCGGGGGCGGCGTGGCTGCCGGCGAAGCCCAAAGCGGGTGCAATTCTGGTGCTCAGCTCACATTCAGGCTGGATCGTCTGCATTTTGGGGGACACGTCTATGTCCCCAAAGAAACGTGTCAAGGATGTCATGAGATCTCACGGACGGTGAAGGAGGTGACATGCCGGTCGAGGCAAAAAGCACAGAGGGACCACGCGTTGGCTGAGGAGTGATCCAGACTGATCTGTGCGGAGCTGGGGGAATATCACTGCCTATCTCATCTCCTCACGGGGTACGGATTCCAGCCAAGCGAGACCACACTCAGGCATGCAGGCGGTCATCGCGGTTATGGAGGGAAGGATGGAAAACACGCGTCAGCCACCTGCCTTTTTGGAAACGGACAGGGCATCCCTGGGGGCTCAGCTGGGAAAGAATCCACCTGCAATGCTGGACACCCTGGTTCGATTCTTGGGTTGGGAAGATGCCCTGGAGAAGGGATAGGCTACCCACTCCAGTACTCTTGGGATTCCCTGGTGGCTCAGCTGGGAAAGAATCCACCTGCA
>SJYB01006081.1:743126-844993 GCA_006408585.1 Antidorcas marsupialis | reverse complement strand
CGCGGATGCTACAAGTGCCCCCATTTTACGGTGCGAAGTAGCTTCTACCCTTACCCCAAAGCCACAAGGTGGCTCCGGCGGGGCCGAGGGGAGGCGCTGGCCCCGGGAGGATTTCCCAAGGAGGATGCGGGAGGGGAGCGGCTCCTCGTTTTGGGCAGCGCCCCCCCCCCACCCCTTCGAGTGGGAAGCGCAGTTGAGAGCGGGGACACTCTGGGTACCAGGCGGAAGCTTGTTTAAGTTGGTGGCCCTCCGCTGGGTCCAGTACTGGGGGTGAGCAGGAGGCGTCGGACCATCTTTCTCCAAGCCAAAGGAGCCCTCCCTTGGGAAAAGCTGAGACACGTAGAGACGCTCCAGGAGGAGGGTGGATCCCTTTTAGGGTGAGTGATTTAGGCCCGATCCTGCGCCCTGCAGTCTCCTGAGGCCCAAGCATGGAGGAGGGGCTGGCGGGACGGAGTGGGGGCGTAGAGCAGAACCGCGGGCCCCTCAGAGGTCTGCGCACCCCTTTCGCCGCGTTTGCCCGGCCCCGCGTGCTCTCCAACAAGCTGCGGTTATAATAAGCCCCAGGGGAGGAGGACTTTGACCCAGGGAAATGCGAGGCTGGTGGGATTCGCAGGTGAGGGGGGGAGGTCCGGGGCTGGGAGCCACAGAAGGGGGCAGTGAGTGCGTCCAGCAGGAGAGAGGAGATGAGTCTCAGCGTGGGCTCCTGCGGGAGGCCGCTCCCCTTCCAGCCCAGCGGCCAGGAGCCCCGAGTCCGGGGGGAATGGGGAGCAGTGGTCAGGGGCCTGCGGACACGCAGGGCTTGAGTGAAGGCCTCGGGTTCCAGAGATGTAAGGGGTGTGCAGGGCCAGAAGCTGCGAGGTGGAGACGCTTTGTCCCCCTCAGGATGCACGGAGGTGGAGAGTGAGCAGGGGCGCCCAGGAGACAGCTGGCCCAGGCAACCTGGTGACTGGCCAGAGGGACTCAGGTCAAAGGGAGAACAGAGGGCGAGGCCCCCGAGGGGACCCCAGACTGAAATCGGCTCGCCCTGTGGGGGCGGGGGATGGGCTGAAAATGTGACCCTGGAGCCGCTGGCAGCTGCCGGCGAGGCTGGATGGAGGCTGGATGAGGCCCCAGCTCCGTGCCGGACGTTGGTTGGAAGGGGAGGGCGTGGGCTGGCAGGAGACGGTGGCTGTCCTCTGGAGACAGAGGAAGAACCATCGGAGAGGAGGGGACCAGGCATGGCGCGGGCCCTGCAGACTGAGAGAATTTCTAGAACTGAGGACCTGTCTACCAGGGCAGCCCCTCAGGAAACTGGTTGAACTTGAGCCGACCGGCCAGCTTCCGACTTCTCAGAACCTCTGCCTGGACTTTGCCTGTTCAGCCCAGTGTATTTAAAAAGGTGAAATTTAAAAATCAGGCCATTTCACAAAAAAAATGCAGTCCAGATTTCAAATTTCCCTTTTTAAAAAAATCTGCAGATTGGACCTGGGTTGGGGAAGAAGCGGGGTGGGGGCTGAGGAACAGTGGGCTGATGTCCAGCACCTGACCGGCGAGGAGGGGGTCAGCGGGAGTAGGGGGAAGGCTCTGTGGCCATACCCGGAGGAGTGAAGGACTCGGAGCAGAGCGTGCACACCTGCAGGCTGGGCGGCGCGGCCAGCCCACTGGGAGGATGCGGTGCATGGGCTCCAGAGGCCCCTCCAGCCCGGTGGGCTCCTGTGGGCTCCAGGAGCTGGTGGGATGGAGTAATTTCCTCTCACTGACCTCAGCATACAGATGAGGAAACAGAGGACTGGGCCCATGCCTTCAGGAAGGCGTGGCCCGCGAACCCCTCACTCCCAGGGAGCCACCAGCCCCCCTGCAAGGACAGGACAGGTGGCGAAGGCCTCCCGTGGCCAACGGGAGGATGACAAGGCGTGGGGAAAGGCCTCTGCCGCTGGCCCGGGCAGGCAGGGACGGCGCCCCTCCCCAAGTCCTGGGGTCCTGCTGCTCCAAACCCCATCCATACGCTGGTGACACCCCTGTCTCTCTCCTGAGCAGCAGACCGCAGCCACCTGCCTTCCCCTCTGGGGTGTCTGGAGTGTCTCTGCTGTGCCTCCCATTTTCTCCTGCAATCCCACTCTCCCCCACACTTGCGGAGAGCAGGAGCCACTCCCCACCCTGCCACCCCACCCTCTGGCTCTGGCCTTTTTGTTCCTTGCTGGGGCTCCCGCCACGCTCGGGGCTCCCGCTTGGGGCCTTGGCACAGCCACGTGGCTGGCCCTTTTCCTCCAGAATCCACTCAGAGCTGCCTCCAGGCCCGCCGCCCTGCTCTGTTTTCCTCATAGCACTTATCCTTATCTGACCCTAGGCTGCCTACTTGTAGGGGGCGAGGGGGCCCTCTGAGCGCCCACTGGACTGGCCCTGCAGCAGACACGTGGCTTGGACCCCCGCTCGCCCACACACTCCCCTGAGAGCCACCTGCCTGGGCCCTGGGCCAGCTCTGTCCCCACCCCTGTAGGGGTCCACTCACACACACACACACAGTTAGACAGCCTGGGATGGGGCCCCAGGCGAGAGGCCAAGAGGTCTGAGGGGCCGCAGTCCCTGTGGGAAGCCCCAGCGGGCTCCAGGGGTGACAGGAGGCTCTGTCTCCCACACTGATTTAGACCGCGAGGCCGGCTCCAGCCTGGCCCGGTTTGGGATTTAAAATGAAAGAGGCCTTGGGTGATTTTTAGTATGTAAAGGGAAATGGGGGAATTCACCAGGTTGTGAGGGTGGGGAAAGGTCGCCTTTAAGATGCAAATGTGTATTTTGAAGCCCTGAATGGAGGTGCTCTGGGGGCCTCTGGTCTCCCCGCTCCCCGCCAGCCAGCGGCGGGTGGGCCCCTTGCTGAGGCAGGACGGGGGACTGAGGGGCCACCACGCCGTGTCCCCAGGGGCAGTGCAGTGAGCCGGGAGCCCCGATGCCCACCCACCTCCGCTTCCCCTTGGGGGGCTCCCCTCCCTGCTGCAGACGCCCCCAAAGTGCAGCTGTGCTTAGAAGACAGCGTGTAAAGAAGGGGTGGGTGCTGCTCAGCGTGCAAGGACCCACTACTGCTGGGCGCCGTGTGTTGGGGTCGCAGCTCATCCGGGGGTGGGGGGCCTGTGGATGAGTGACAGGTGCCCCCCTACCCCGCCCCGCCCCAGAGCCGACAGCTAACTCGGGGCCTGGCAGATGGTGCTGTTCCCTTGGACGTGAGCAGAGGCTCGTGTCTGGAGCGTTCCCCCAGCTTCCCGCAGCCGGCTCTGCCAGAGCTGGGGACCCACTCGGCCACGTCACCTGCAGGCCTTTTACGTCTTTTTCCTTTAAGAGCCCTTTTTCTTAGTGAAGTTATTTGTGGTATAAAACCCGACTGGGGGAACAAGGCTGTGACGTGACGACCGAGGGGCGCGTCTCGGCTCTGGACACCGGTCAGCGTCCGGGGGCCTGTTCCCGGCTGGCCGTGCCCTCGGGGCAGGCCGGGCGGTTACTGATGTGTTTCCCTAACTGTCCTTTGTTCACCAGCCCAGAAGGAGCCTCCAGATTCACTCTTGCAAATCCACTTAAGTGTTGATGCCCTGTGACCCGGCAGGCTTCCAATTGTGCCCCCCAACCCACGTCCCCCTTGAGCACCCATCCTGGGCCTTGTGAGTCCACCCAGCTTGGCCTGCGTGTGTCTCCCCACTCCATCCCCGCCCCACATTTCAGGCACAGCCCTCAGGCCGCCCCTGGTGACCTGGCCGCCGCCTCGGGGCTTCCTGGCTCCCCCATCGAATTCAGCCTGTTGGAGGCTTGGATGGCCCGGCTTCCTGCCCCCTCACTGCCTGGCTCTGCGCCCCCCACTTCTTCCTTCTTCCTTCAGCCACAGCCCCGCCTCCCCGAGGGGCCTCCGCTGTGAGGATCTCTTCTCGGCCAGGGGCAGGGAAGGGGGCAGGCTCTGGGAAGACAATGGTGCCGAGTGGCCTTTGAACTGTGATCTGTGGGCACCGGCGGCCCAGGAGAGGGTGGCCCCTGCCTCCCTGAGGGGCCTCCCCTGCAGGGGGGATGCTGCCCAGCAGAGGGGGGCAGGCTCTGGGGGGACAGCGGCGCTAAGTGGACTTTGAGCCGTGTTCCGTGGACAGGGAGGCCCGGGAGAGGCTGGCCCTTGCCTGCTTGCCTCCCTCCTCCGGCAGGGTCTCCTGGGGGGTGAGCTGACCCATGCGCCAGGGAGGCCAAGGTCGGAACTGTAGAGTTTGACATCTCTTCTCCATGGGGGCCCGGGGATCAAGGCCGAGGGGCTGGGGCAAGGTCGCGTCCAGACACTGTTCTGGGAGGGGCGCCGGGGCCAGGGCAGAGCCTGACAAGCAGAGAAACCATCTTCCAGTGTGGCCACCCTGGCAAGGCCCCCGGCCAGGGAAGACAGCGAAGCATTTGCTGTTCCCCTTTCAAGGAGCGGCACCACCCGACGCTAGCGGTGGCGCTTGGTTTTATACCGTTAATCGCTCTCTGAGATTGTCCTGTCTTGTGCCTATCACCTCCATGAGAGCAGGGATGCTCTCAAGCCACACTGCACGGGGCCTGACTCATAGTAGGCCCTCAATAAATATTTGTTGAATGAATGAAATGGGAGTCAAAGCTGGGCCGGCTTAGGGTTAGCACGAGGGCCTGCAAGGCTCATAGAAGCTCATCTCACAGCGATCGGGCTCGCCCAGTCCTGGGGGTCCTGACTTTCTTTCCTGATCTAGAACCAACCCCAGCTGCCCTGAAAGCTCCCTAACTGCCACTTTCTGGGGGTGCCCCTCCTCCTGCCCACCACTGCCCACCCCACCCCCGCTTCCTCCCCACCAGAGGCCTTTGAAGAGGACAGAGGGAGCTTGTTGCTTTCCCACTCAGGGCACCCCCCCTGGCCACAGCATCCAGGCCCTGCTGACCTCTTCGACTTTATATTCCCAGCTCACCTGCCCTCCCTTCCACAGCCCGCTTCCCATCCCAGCTCCTTCAACCCTGGTCATCCCAATTTCTTCTCTCATCAAGTCTTCTGTAGCTAAATTATCTTGTGCTTTAGCATCTGCCCCCAAGACCCCTGTCTTGTGTAGCCTTGAATATGAGACTCTAGAACGGGCTCTAACTGCTGTTTCAGAAGATAGGTGCAAGGGACCCACTTGTGAAAATGAAGAGGCCAGCAATGCCCACGAGACAACACCTCCACCTATCTCGAGAGCCTGGCATACACAGCTCTCCAAAACTGAGTGCCCCCAGCAATGCCCACGAGACAACACCTCCACCTATCTCGAGAGCCTGGCATACACAGCTCTCCAAAACTGAGTGCCCCCCCCCGGCTCCTCCCCTCTCATCAGCCACTGCTTGAAGGAGGTGGCCCCCTGAATGCTTTGGGAGCATCCTCGATGGGTTCAGGGGAAGGGACCCCCTGGCACCTAAAGAAGCTGAGGATCCAAGTGCAGGGAGGGGCCAAGCCCCCCGGGGTTCTGGCTTGTGCTCCAAGTCTCATTCCCGGTCCAGTGCTCTTGCCCTTTCTGGCCTCTCAGCTGGCCAGTTAGCTGGGGGTGGGGAATCGATGGGAAGGCCAGGCCAGGCCCCTGGGTGAGGATGGAACTGGCCATGTGCCCAGCTTGTCTGGGTGAGAGGGCTGTCCTTTGGGGCCAGGCCCCAGAACCTGGGAACTTTGGGAGGGGACCCGGGGGAGAGCCCAAGCTGTCTCCTAGCCTCTGAGCTTGCCCCAGACCTGTCTGCCAGGCACTACCAGCCCTAGAAGATGGAGAGCGCCTCCGAGTGGGCCTCCCTGTGGCCAGATCTTCACAAAAGCCACCGTTTTCTCAGGGCCCCCACTGGACCCCATCAGATCCTGCCCAACCCTCCTTAAACCCTTGGGCGGCTTCCCATCGCACTTAGAATCAAATCTGAGCATGCTGCCTTGGTGTCCTGCCCTGCACCGTGTCCCCCACCCGCCCCTCCACTTGGGGCTTTTGTGCTGGCGAGCCCTCCTTCGCCTCCCATTCTTGGCAATCAGGTGAATACCACCTCCTCCGGGAAAGCCCTCCCTGAACACCCCATCTGAAGTAGGGCCACCCCCCCCCCCCCCCCGTCTTTCCCTTTTCCAGGTTTGCTCTTCAAAGCACTCGTCGCTACTCTAGCTTCTGCATTTGTAGCCTAAGGCTCTCTTCCCCACCCAGCTTCTGCTNCCTGTCTGCAATAAGAGAAAAAAAAGGAATTTACAGATCAGACACAAGAATCTAAGAGTATGGTAAAGCATCAGAACAGACAGTTCCACATAACCCAATGGATCGTATTCATGATGATAATTCTGGGTCATTATACTGGGTTCACTCTATTCTAGTTAAATTGAAATTTTACTCTTGTGGAATAAGGGAAAGCAATGGCACCCCACTCCAGTACTCTTGCCTGGAAAATCCCATGGACGGAGGAGCCTGGTGGGCTGCAGTCCATGGGATCGTGAAGAGTCAGACAGGACTGAGCGACTTCACTTTCACTTTTTGCTCTCATGCTTTGAAGAAGGAAAAGGCAACCCACTCCAGTGTTCTTGCCTGAAGAATCCCAGGGACAGAAGAGCATGGTGGGCTGCCATCTCTGGGGTCGCACAGAGTCTGACACGACTGAAGCGACTTAGCAGCATTATTATACTAGTTAATATAACCTACAGCCTCCCTATTTGATCTTCTGTGGTTTCCTTAATCACTATACATTGTCCAGATTGATTGTTAAGATTCCCTTCATTATGTGTATCTGCAGTTATTTCTGACACTGATTCTGAATCACTACAACTGTTTCTAACATGAATCCTTTCAACAAATATTTCCTTCTTACTAAACACTATGCTTGCCTTCTCCCATAATATATGCAGTTTTATCTATATAATTTTGACTGGGTGATGAAGGTATGTGTGTTATCTTAGTTCCCAGAGGTGGATTTGTTGTCAAACTATTTATAGATTTCCTTATTCCCAGGTTCTGTTTACAAAACTCAGTATATCTGCTGAATGATTTGTCTATGTTGAAGTCTGATTCACTTGAGAAATAACGTTGTGTCTATGCTGAAGGACACTCAAGCACACAGTGCTGGAATAAACAAACAGACTTATTACCAGAGAAATGAAAATAAATTATTCTCATCTATGAGTGTGGCAGGAATGCTGAGAAGCTAGACACAGGATTGCCTCTCTTGAGGCTTTATTCTGCCTTTCCTTAACTTCGTCTAGATTCACAGACCTTTCTGGAGAGAGGACAGCAGGGTGGGTAAGAATGCAGACTCAAGTGTCAGGATACTGGGTAGCCATCAAGAACTTGAGCTGGCTTAGAATTCCACTTGTTTCTCTGAGAAAGTCTGGGAAAAGTATTTGCCTTTTTCTCACTCAATTTTTTCCTTTATACAAGGGTAATAATAATAAAGGGCTTCCCATCTGACTCAGTGGTAAAGAATCCCCCTACCAATGTAGGAGACGTGGGTTCAATCCCTGGGTTGGGAAGATCCTCTGGAAAACAAAATGGCAACCTATTCCAGTATTCTTGCCAGAATAATCCCATGGACAGAGGGGCCTGGTGGGCTATAGTCCATGGAGTCACAAAAGTCAGACACGACTTGGCAACTAAACAACAACAACAATAATAATACCACCTACCTCCTAGGTGGTTGCAGGCGTGTTTGTATGTGCTCAGTCATGTCTGACTCTTTGGGCCCCCTGGACTGTAGCCCACCAGGCTCCTCTGCCCATGGAATTCTCTAGGCAAGAATACTGGAGTGGGTTGTCATTCGCTTTTCCAGGGAATCTTCCCAACCCAGGGATCAAACCCACATCTCTTGCATCTCCTGTATTGTCAGATGGATTCTTTACTACTGTGCCACCTGGGAAGCCTGGGAAACCCTAAGGCAGTTATAGAAATCCAAATTAAGAGCTTAGTATAGTGCCTATATTCAGTACACTGCCTCTATAAATTTCTCTTCCTTTCATCCTCCTTCCTAACCCATTTTCTTTTCTTTTAGAAAAAGGAAACTTTTATTTTTGAATAGGCATTAAACCTGAATTTGATGCACATCACAGGTAATCTGCTAAAAGATTGCAAAGAGGTCAAGAAATCTCATCCCTGTATATAGACATGCAGGTACAATGAATTACATACACGTTTTCAAGATAAACAATAACTAGTCNGCCACCTGGGAAGCCTGGGAAACCCTAAGGCAGTTATAGAAATCCAAATTAAGAGCTTAGTATAGTGCCTATATTCAGTACACTGCCTCTATAAATTTCTCTTCCTCTCATCCTCCTTCCTAACCCATTTTCTTTTCTTTTAGAAAAAGGAAACTTTTATTTTTGAATAGGCATTAAACCTGAATTTGATGCACATCACAGGTAATCTGCTAAAAGATTGCAAAGAGGTCAAGAAATCTCATCCCTGTATATAGACATGCAGGTACAATGAATTACATACACGTTTTCAAGATAAACAATAACTAGTTCAGGTAAGATGATTTGATAGCATAACTGATTCACTTTACTGTACCCCTTAAACTAACACCACATTCACTGTAAATCTACTATACTCCAATCAAAATTTTAAACAAACAGAAAACAGTTTCAGGTGTACAACATAATGATTTCATAGTTGTATATATTGCATAATAATCACCACAGGAAGTCTAATTCTTTTCAGTCTTAATGAATCTTTGTAAACCAATGTAAGACATCTGAAAATTTTCTCTATCCTTGACTATGAAATCATCCTTACACTTTTCTGGGAATCACTTCTCTTAGTGAAATCCTAAGTCTCCTGATCAGTTTAGGTTTCTTTCTAAAGAGCAAAGGCCAAATTCCTTAGTGGCAACTGGTGCTTTCTTCTGATCTAGACATGAGATTGCAGGCCTGTTCTTCCTCTCTGTTTTCTGGAAAATGCCTAGTAACCCTCTGATGCTAATTAAGCATTAAGTAATCACAGTTTGAATTAAAGACTGAACAGTGACTCTATGTGTCATAATACTTACCCTCCTTTGGCATTACCTTTATTTATAGTGACAAGCTCTTATAATCAAAGTAGAGCAAATACTATATCCACATAATAAAAGCAAACACTTAGGGATAATGGGATAAAGCAGCTGCCCCTGAGACAGGGCCCGGGAATCACCACGCTCCACACAGCCACCAGAGCCTGTCAGAGCTGACTTCAGGAGTCTGACTCACACTAACCAAACTCACAGTATACAGATCAAATGCCCAAGGACCTTTGTTTATAATAAAGAGGAAAGTCACTCAGCAGACAGGATATTTGTTGTTAAGTAATTCTTAGCTTCCTTTTGAGTTCAGAGACCCCCCTTTACCCTGCAGTGCTCTCACAGTATTGTCTGAAGGGATTTGGTTCTAAGAAATACCTCACCATCATAACTTTGTGATTTGTACCCAAAGGAGGCCCTGATATAATGCAATGATCTTTGGGTCTCTATTTTATTTACATATCACATCACAACATGTTAAGTGGCGTCTTAAGGTATAAAGGACTTTCATAGAATTCAAGACAACCCATATATAAAAACATTGATGTGAATATAGATTTACACTGTGCATCTCACCAGAATGTGAGTTTAAGGGTGGAAAGGGAAAAAAAATCATGGAGAAAGACGTTTCTGAAGCACGATGTATGGAATGATTTTATGACTAAAACTTCTTACAGCAAGGCCAGTTGGATCCATAGTTTCTGTAATTGCACTGCCCCCTTGTGGTAAGATGGCTTAATTTGTTGGCTGAAAGGCTGGTTGGAAGAGGACAGAGGCTGGAACAATGCAAGGGCAGTAGGTCAAATGAGAAATAAAATAGAGAAAAAGCTCCCTGGAAGAGTGCCAGGAGATTCTGGCATTGAGAATGTTGGGGAAGCTCCTGGCATCTGCAAGGGCTGCTTTTATTGCCTATCTATGATGGCCAGCTCTCTTGAATTCCTTAGGACAGAGATTTTACTTTGTTTTGCTTTGGTTTGAATCCCTGTATAGGGTGGGTATCATAATACTGAGTCACGTTGCTTATCCACCACCATCTCCTACATACACTCATCGGCTTGGAGAAATGTAGCCTAGGAAGTTAAATGACACTAGACCAGAAGCATACACTTGGCAGAGGATATGGCATAGTAGCTCAATAACCCAGAGGAAGGCCCTGGCAAGGCATTTTACCCTTTGTAACTCCCTTGGAGGCTTGCAGCCAAGGAGGGACTTGGAACTTGTTTATAATTTATGCTCATCTAGTTCTAGTGAGGTGAGGAAGCCTACAATGTATATGACCTTCAGAGAGATGTTTGCAAAGTAAAGAAGACCAGAAGCAGTTGCAGAAGGAGCAGAGGATGCAGTGACTGTGTGCCAGGTGACTTCCACACTAAGCATGACATTTAGTTCTAAATTTCTTCATAATCAAGCAAAAACAGGAAATACAGAGTTATATAGTTTGCATTGTCTGGAAAGAGAAAATATAACCCTCCTTCAGAGAGGCACATGTGATGAGATGGAGGTGTCAATTTCAGCTATGGTGGTAATTATTTTGCAATATATAAGCATATCAAATAAGCATGCTATGCTGTGGCTCAATCTGCCTGCGATGTGGGAGACCCCAGTTTGATCCCCGGATTGGAAAGATCCTCTGGAGAAAGGCAAGGCAACCCACTCCAGTATTCTTCCCTGGAAAATCCCATGGACAGGGGAACTTGGAGGACTACAGGCCACGGGGTCACAAAGAGTCAGACATGACTGAGCAGCTAACACACATACACCTTAAACTTACAAAACGTTATATGTCAATTATATCTCAATGAAGCTGGACAAATGTTTTAATCATTTTAAAGAGAGAGAGGTATGTATTCTGGCATTACATTCCAAGTGTAAATAATCCAGTAATTTGAAACCTGTAAATAAATGCTGAACTAAAAAACATCCAAATACACAGTCAATTTTCCTCTAAGGAAGCCTGTAGACCTGTTAAGTATTAGACATGATGAGTAGTTCTTATTTACCTGCAGTTCCCAACCTCTAGTGGGGCCTCTAGTGGGCCATGTAGTTATTGCAAAGTGTCCCTGAATCTAGATTCTAGATGCATAATTTCAGGAGTGAAAAAATGTTTTGTGCAGATGTGCTAACACTTTTCATAAATACGAGGACAATCAGAACCAGAAAAATATAAATGTATGTAGAAGAANTGACAGAGGATGAGACTCCTGGATGGCATCACCGCCTCAATGGACATGAGTTTGAGCAAAATCTGGGAGATGGGGAAGGACAGGGAAGCCTGGCGTGTTTCAGACCTTGGGGTTGCAGTCAGTCGTATGCAAAAGAGCGGCTGAACAACAAGCTGCATGAAGGGTAGGAGGTTAGAGCTAGGTGCAAACCCAGAAAGCAGATACCCTATTCACCACCCTCACTGGCTGAGGAGATTCAGTCAGCTTCCTCTCCCCTGAAAAGGATGGGACGAGGTCCCCACGTGGCTACCACAGAGTCTCCCAGGGACTCTGCTGTCCTGCTGAGACCCTGCGGACCCCCAGGGGTAGCGCCTCATGAACACACATTCCGGTGTGGGAGGGCTGAAGTCTAAGGTGTACCCCCTGAGATCCCTGTCTCTGGGTTCAGAGTCCTGGGCTCTGGAGAACAGGGGGGACCTGAGAACGTGGTCAACGCCACTGTCTTGACCGGGTTCCCCACCGCTTGACGTTTGAGTTGGTCAACAAACCTGGATGGACCTGACCTAATCAGAAGAAGGTAGGGTCAGAAAGACAGGCCTGGAAGAGACCAAAGGGCCATGAGAACCACGCAGCTCAACGAAAGAGAAGCCCATTCACCGAAACTAGAGAAAGCCCGTGAAGAACAATAAAGACCCAGCTCAGCCAAGAGAAAATAAATAAATAACCACAAAAGGAAAAGGAATGCCTGGGGTCATATGGCAAGGACTGCAGCAGCCTCTGGGAGCCAAGAGTGCTCCCTGGGCAAACTGTTTCTGGTTTCTTTTTTTTTTAACCTCTGATGTGTTAGTCAGTTCAGTCGTGTCGGACTCTTTGCGACTCCCTGGACTGTAGCCCGCCAGGTTCTTCTGTCCCTGGGGATGCTCCGGGCAAGAATAGTGGAGTGGGTTGCCATTCCCTTCTCCAGGGGATCTTGCCGACTCCGGAATCGAACCTAACCTTGACCGTCTGAGCCACCAGGGAAGGGCCTGGTTTTAACCTTGGTTGTGTAATTCACAGGGCTTCCCTGGTGGCTGAGACGGTAACTCATCTGCCTGCAGTGCGGGAGACCTAGGTTGGATTCCCTGGGTCGGGGAGATCCCCTGGAGAAGAGAATGTTCATGCTTTGCAGAAAACGGTTGCCCTGAATGGTAGGGAGTTTCTCAGACATCTCTACATGTACGACTGCTGTCTACATTGCTATGGACGGTGTGACTATGACTGTCTCATACCAAAGGTCATAATCGCCCTCTCCACTGACTGCCACGATTATTAAGTCATCCCCAGGGAAGCTGGTGGTGCAGAAGGCTCCTACGTAGAATCAGGGTCTCCTCAGTCACCACACCCCACACTAAGCATCAGGGGAGCCCCCTGGCATGGACAAGTGTGGACCCTGGGAAGGTGAAAGGAAAGAGCTGCACCTGTTTCCTCCACAACATCCCTTGTGCCTGGACCACCTTAATAACAAGAGCCTTGATAACCTCACCTCCTAAGAACATCGACATCAGTAGCAGGGACACTGGAGAGCTTCAGTTGTGTCTGACTCTTGGCGACCCCCATGGGCTGTAGCCCGCCAGGCTCCTCTGTCCATGGGATTTCTCCAGGCAACAATACTGGAGTGGGTTGCCACTTCCTTCTCCAAGATCATCGATGCCACTTTGTAAAAAGCAAGCAACAAATTCAGAGTGCAGGGCATGGCTGATTTTCGATATATATATATATATATTTTTTTTTACCCCCAAAATCCATCGTGTACCTTGAGGTGCAGGGTGTGAAGTCATTAAAATTGTTTTTGTCACAACGTGGTTCTATGCCAAAAGAACAAATACGGGAGGGCGGTGTGAGACACGGCCTTATTTTCGACTCTGTGCTGTGAATCACCTGCTCGCACCCCTGGGGTCCTGCCTGGGCTCACTCGATTTCTTTCCCCAGTGCAGAGAAAAAAGACAAGGAGCACCTGCCCGGTTTCCTAGCTCCTAATTCTGTTTCTCCGTCCTTGTGCCGATGAGTGACGTTTTCAAGGGCCTCTAGCAGCATCCAGCAGCCATCTGTGGGGTCCCAGTTATACATGTGATTTTCTAGGAGAAGTGAGTTTGGCAAGGCAGGAAACTGCCTGTGGGGGTCTTGGTGAACCCTGAGTTTGGAAGCCAGCCTGTGGCCAGGACGTGGGAAAGACAGGTTGGCGTCACCTGAGAAGCTAGCATGGAGGTTTTGGGTGCGTTTATTGTGGCTGCCCATATCTGATTACCACCACCTGGTGGTCTGGACACAAGACGGCTATATCTTCTCCTGGTTCTGGAGGCAAGAAGTTCCAAAACCAAGGTGTCAGGGGTAGGGATTGGTCTTCCTGTGAAGTCTCTAGGGGAGAGTCCCTTTATTTCCGGTGAAGGTTGCAGTTTCCAGGGCTGGCGGGCTGGTGGGCAAGCCCCTCTAAACTCCACTTTCATTTTTTCTTGGCCTTCTTCTCTGTGCGTCTCTCTGGCCCAATCTCCCTCTCCTTCCTCGCATAAGGACTCCAGCCATCTATGGAGTGTGTGTGTGTGTTTGTGAGTGTGATGCACTCACTCGCTGAGTCGTGTCCGACTCTGCGACCCCAAAGACGTTAGCTCACCAGCCTCCTCTGTCCACATTACTTTCCCAGGTGAGGCAGCTGGCGTGGGTTGCCATTGCCTCGCTGGAGGCGGGGGACATCCTAAACCAAGGACGATTTCCGTCGGAAATCCATACCTAAACGTCTGCAGACACCCTCTTTGCGACTCGGGTCCCTTCTGAGATTTCTGGGAGTGATCCATTTGGGAGATGGAGAGATTTCTCTTCCATCCAGGACACGAGGCTTCTTTCTGTCTCTCACCTGCTTGTCCTGACCTGCCGTCTCCTCCAGCAGGGGGTGGGTAGTGAGGGACTCTGCTATTCTGGGCTCAGCCTGTTATTTATAGTGATGCTGCCCCGGGGAGGTGGGGGTGGGGATCGCAGGCCCGCCCCGCCCAGCTCCAGGATCCACAATCCGGGCTGGCCGGGGGTTGCCGCAGTCGAGAGGACAGAAGTGAAAACCCGCGCAGCCAAGGGGGCTGGGCCGGGGGTGTGGAGCCATCACTACCAAGGTACGGGCTGGTCCTCCTCTGCTTAATTAGGCGACTGCGAGATAGCAGGTTTTTAGTCCCCATCACGGGGCATGGCTCTGCCCTTGCACACTTCGGCAGCTCTGCCGGGAGCTCCGACCCAGTTCCTTCCCTTCTCATTTGTGATTTTCATCCTCCCGGTTGGAAGGATCTTCAGCAGCGCCCCTCCCGCCACCCCCCCTCCCGCCGAGTTCCTTTTTTGGGAACGCAGAGCTTGTCCATCACAGGGATGCGGGGCGGGGAGCGGGGGCGGCGTGGCTGCCGGCGAAGCCCAAAGCGGGTGCAATTCTGGTGCTCAGCTCACATTCAGGCTGGATCGTCTGCATTTTGGGGGACACGTCTATGTCCCCAAAGAAACGTGTCAAGGATGTCATGAGATCTCACGGACGGTGAAGGAGGTGACATGCCGGTCGAGGCAAAAAGCACAGAGGGACCACGCGTTGGCTGAGGAGTGATCCAGACTGATCTGTGCGGAGCTGGGGGAATATCACTGCCTATCTCATCTCCTCACGGGGTACGGATTCCAGCCAAGCGAGACCACACTCAGGCATGCAGGCGGTCATCGCGGTTATGGAGGGAAGGATGGAAAACACGCGTCAGCCACCTGCCTTTTTGGAAACGGACAGGGCATCCCTGGGGGCTCAGCTGGGAAAGAATCCACCTGCAATGCTGGACACCCTGGTTCGATTCTTGGGTTGGGAAGATGCCCTGGAGAAGGGATAGGCTACCCACTCCAGTACTCTTGGGATTCCCTGGTGGCTCAGCTGGGAAAGAATCCACCTGCAGTGTGGGAGACTTGGGTTCTATCCCTGGATTAGGAAGATCCCCTGGAGGAGGGCACGGCAACCCACTTCAGTATTCTGGAGAATCCCATGGACAGAAGAGCCTGTGGGCTACAGTCCATGGGGTCACAAAGAGTCAGACAGGACTTAACAGCTACACAAGAGAACTGACAGAAGTTCCGTGTCCCTGCCTCCCCGCAGCTTAGAGGGAAGGCAACCTTTGATTTCTCCTCGCCGGGGCCTCCTCCTTCAGAGTTCCACACCTGCAGAGGTCCTCCTGTGATCGGGATGGACAGCTGATGTGACCTGGGAGGTGCTGACCGGATGGTGCCGTCTCTAATCTCCACGCTTGGATGTGAGCTGACATGTGCACAGATATGGAGAGAAGTGAAGTTGCTCGGTCGTGTCCGACTCTTTGCGATCCCATTGACTGTAGACTACCAGCCTCTTCTCTGTTCCTCTTATATTTAAAGCACTCTTCATGAGGCCCTTGCTTGCTTGCTTAATCACTCAGTCATGTCCAACTCTTTGCGACCCCATGGACTGCAGCACTCCAGGCTTCCCTGTCCATCACCATCTGCTGGTGTTTGCTTAAACTCATGTCCATCCAGTCTGTGATGCCATCCCACCATCTCATCCTCTGTCGTCCCCTTCTCCTGTCTTCAATCTTTCCCAACATCAGGGTCTTTTCCCGTGAGTCAGCTCTTCACATCAGGTAGCTAAAGTTTTGGAGTTTCAACTTCAACAGAAGTCCTTCCAATGAATATTTAGTGTTCTAGCATCTCCGCCCATGGGATTTCCCAGGCAAGAGTACTGGAGTGGGTTGCCATTTCCTTCTCCAGGGGACCTTTCCAATCACACAGTCAGCATGTCTTCCTCCTCACTCGTTCCTGTATCCGTACAGTCAGTATCTCCTGTGTACATGCCCCTGAGAAACTGAACATATTTACAGAGGCTGATTTTACCACCTGTTTCCAAATCGTTTCACTACCACGAGTACCAGGGCTTGGGATTTCAACATTTCTCGTTGGGTGGGACATAATTCAAACTTATAACGCTAAATGTTCACTGGAAGGACTGGTGCTAAAGCTGAAGCTCCAAAACTTCAGCTACCTGATGCGAAGAGCCAGCTCACGGGAAAAAAAAACCCTGATGCTGGGAAAGACTGAAGATAGGAGGAGAAGGGGATGACAGGGGATAAGATGGGTGGATGGCATAGCTGACTTAATGGACATGAGTTTGAGCAAAGTCTGAGCAATAGTGAAGGACAGGAAAGCCTGGTGTGCTGCAGTCCGTGGGGCTTCACAGAGTTGGTTTCACAGCAAGCAAGCAAAGGCTATGTGAAGAATGATTTAAAAATAAATGCTTTAAAAATAAGAGGAAGAGGGAGGGGAGGTTCAGAACGGGGGCCGGGGGTTCACCCGTACACCCATGGCTGATTCATGTCAATGTGTGGCAAAAACCACCACAATGTTGTCAAGTAATTAGCCTCCAATTAAAATTAATTAAAAAAAAAAAGGAGGCTCAGAGAAGAGATGCATGACTGCTCATCTCAGAATATGTCGCATGAGCTGAAGACACTGTCTTCATGAGAATGAACAGCTTGGGAGCAGTCACCACGGTAACAAAGGAAGCTGGGTGGACTGAAGAACTTTCAGGAGATGGAGAAATGGGCCCAAGACATGGATCCTACCCTGGTATTGAAGAAGACAAGAGAGTTAAGGAAACACCCTGCCCTTTCTAGCTGGAGCAATCTTGCTTGTGCTTTTTCACCAACGCGGGGGACGTGGGTGTGGGACAACTCTGCTCTCAGACACCAGCCTACGGAACGGAAGATGCTAGAGAGAAAAATGCAACACCCAGACCATTGGCGTACCCTGCATCCTCACCGTGTCCATACTGGTTGTGGAAAGAAGGGACGAAAGGGAACGTGGACTTTGATCGAGCACGTTTCTCCACTGTGGGTTGCATTCCCGGTGAGGCTGAGAAGCAAGGAGGAAAGTGCACTCATAAATTAACTGATGAATGCATGGACTTGGTATTCAGTAGCTTGTGGATCTGTCTCATTTCTCTTTCTCTGTGGTTAGTTTCTGGTTTCATGCCCCTGTGTCATAAAATTTGTCTCTGCACGATACCCGAGTAAGCTGTTACATGGCATCCAGCCACTGTGTGAGGCTCCAGGACTTTCAAAACAAGTAAAAAATAAAAAATGTCAGTGGACTTTTCTGGCAGTCCAGTGGTTCAGACTCCACGCTTCCAATGCAGCGGACACGGGGGTCCATCCTCGGTTAGGGAGCTACGATCCCACATGCCGGGGGGCAGCTAAGCCTCACGCCGTAGCTACAGAGGCTGTGCACCATCAGTTAGAGAAATGCCTAGGCACTTCCATGAAAAGCCTGTGCATTGCGAAGAAAGATCCCACACACAGCAACTAAGACTGGAGAGCAACCAAAAATAAACAAATAATCAACAACACCAAAACAAATAAACGAGCCAAAAAACAGTCAAATCATAGGAAAGCTTTTCCTCGGAATGACTCTGTAGTCTAGGAGTGAAAAGAGACAAATAAATGACAAGTCATGACGTGGTCAGAGGGCTGATAAAATGACAGCAACCAAGGATAAATAAATAAGGAAATCCTAAAAGAAAAGCAACAACAACAGAAAAAGTCAGATCATATGCCTGCCTTCCCCTGAGTGACTTCATAGTCTAGAACTGGAAAGCGCTAGTCACTCAGTCGAGTCTGACTCTGCAACCCCGTGGACTGTAGCCCACCAGGCTGCTCTGTCCATGAGACTCTCCAGGCAACAATGCTGGAGTGGGTTGCCATTTCCTTCTTGCAGAGGATCTTCCTGACCCAGGGATTGAACCCAGGTCTCCCATATTGCAGGTGGATTCTTCACTAGCTGAGCCACCAGGGAAGCCCAAGAAGACTGGAGTGGGTAGCCTGTCCCTCCTCCAGGGGATCTTCCTGACCCAGGAATCAGGAGCGTCTCCTGCATTGCAGGTGTTTGCTTTACCAGCTGAGCCACCAGGGACGCCTTAGTCCTACCTTAAAGAAGGGCAGAATGCTGAGAAAGGGATACTCACTTCCGTAGGGCAAATCTCCTCCCGCCCTACAACGTGTCTGCCTGGACGGCTAGAAAGAGACTCCTCCTTAGGCTCAGATATGACCAGTGTGCTCAGGATTTATGTCACCATCCGGACTCCAATTTCTCTCCCCAATATTTTTCTCAGTGATATGAGGTTAATTAAGCCTAATGCTTTTGCAGTTGTTGGAAAAGAATATTGTTTTAAGCATATCTAACAACCCCTCATGGGCCTTTCGCGCTGGGGAAAAAAAAAATATATATATATATATATATGAATTCTCATCTGAAAACATTGATAATATATTCTCCTACAGTGTGGTGTTAATTGCCTGACTGTACAGCAGCAATTTAAAGATGTGATTTTTAAATGTGATTCCTCTAAAATGTGATTATGTATTTTAACCTGGCCCACTCCAGCTTTGCTATGAAAATGGTCTGCTATGAGGCACATGTAACATTCTGGGGCATACGCAGCGTGAAAAAGATTTCCATACTGATGGCGGGTCATACCTACAAAACTGGATGAATTAACATGGTGCTAAGTAGTTAACATTCACTGAATACATTTCCACAGCGCTTTCTAATTGATACCCATGTACAAGTGAATGTTCTGTCAGTCCTGAGAGGTGAATGTCAGCTCACAGAACTTGGGTGATGTATTTTTTTTTTTTTGCATTCTTTCAGCTCCTGCTTTCTGCATGATAATACCCTTCAATAATGCGAAACGGTACAATAGCTCTTCTTCAGCGCCTTAACAACTGTAATCTTTAGCTCCGAATTCAGCCAGAATTACACTTTCAACATTTTACAAGGTCACAGAGTTTAATAGTCACGTCCATTTTTCTTCATTTGTCTTGAACGTTCTAACTGTTGTATATTATCGAGCCATCCACATTTTCCTATTAAAATGCATATTAGAATATTTAATATTCAAAGCATAATGGGGTAAATTTTTTTTTCTCCTATTTCTGGNACTTGGGTGATGTATTTTTTTTTTTTTGCATTCTTTCAGCTCCTGCTTTCTGCATGATAATACCCTTCAATAATGCGAAACGGTACAATAGCTCTTCTTCAGCGCCTTAACAACTGTAATCTTTAGCTCCGAATTCAGCCAGAATTACACTTTCAACATTTTACAAGGTCACAGAGTTTAATAGTCACGTCCATTTTTCTTCATTTGTCTTGAACGTTCTAACTGTTGTATATTATCGAGCCATCCACATTTTCCTATTAAAATGCATATTAGAATATTTAATATTCAAAGCATAATGGGGTAAATTTTTTTTTCTCCTATTTCTGGAAAATGGACCATTGGGATTCGTTATTCAATGCTAATGTGAGAGAAGGAAAAAAAAATCCCATTTAGTCAATGAAAAGAAGAAAGCGGTCATTGACAAACGTGCCTGAGGGCTGTGGGATTGGGGTTAAGAGGGGGACAAGGAACACAAAGTGTCCACGGGAGACTTCCTGGTGGTCCCCCCAGAGGATAAGACTCTGAGCTCCCAATGTAAGGAGCTTGGGCTCCAGTTCTGGTGGGGAAAGTAGCTACCACATGCTGCAACTAAGGGTTCACATCCCACAACCAAAACTCCACAAGCCACAGCCAAGACTTGCAACAATCACATAAATTAACAGATTTTTTTTTTGTAATGTATGCCCAAGGTGCCAACAAGTTAAACAGGTTACAGGAAATAGTTAACACAGACCAGAGATGAGTCTTCTTCACCCTCCCTGATAGCTCAGCTGCTAAAGAACCTGCCTGCAATGCAGGAGACCCCAGCTCTATTCCTGGGTCAAGAAGATCCCTTGTAGAAGGATATGGCAATGCACTCCAGTATTCTTGTGCTTCTCCTGGTGGCTCAGAAGGTAAAGAATCTGCCTGCAATGCAGAGGACCTGGGTTCGACTCCTGCGTGGGGAAGATCCCCTGGAGAAGGGGAAGGCTCCCCACTCCAGTATTCTTGGGTTTCCCTGGTGGCTCAGCTGGTAAAGAATCCACCTGCAATGTAGGAGACCTGGGCTTGATCCCTGGGTCAGGAAGATCCCCTGGAGGAGGGCATGCCAACCCACCCCAGTATTCTTGCCTGGAGGATCCTCATGGACAGAGGAGCCTGGTGGTTTGCAGTTCATGGGGTCACACGGTGACGTGACTCAGCGTCTAAGCACAGAGCGCAGCCTTAGGCTTAAGACGTGTCCAACTGCTTCCTCACCTAATACAGTTCTTTGTTCTCCCTTGTTATTTCTCCCCAAAATAAGCTCTTTATGATGAAAAATATAAGATGCAATGAAGGGTGCAGAGAAAGAGACTAAAATAAATGAAGAAACGCAGCATGTTTCTGGATGAGATGATGCTACAGTCTTCATGGTTTTTGTTTTGCTTTTCCCAAAGTGAACGCATGTTGGGTACAAAGCGAATGAACGTCACTAAGGAATTTTTGTGGTTTTCTTTGGGTCATAAGATCATTCTTCTAGCCGTCTGGAAGAATAACAACAGTCTCGGCGGTTTGGGGAAAACGGGTGGCGGACAGAGGGAGTGGGGGAAGGAAGGATTCCGAGTTGACGTGTACAGTTATGAAACCAGCGTGATGGCAGAACAGCTTCGCAGGGCCCGATTAGCAGACCCAGCGAGGCACACCAGCGAAGGCACACAAAGGCCCGCGTGTTTTGGACGCCCAGTGCGGAGTAATGAGTGTTTGGGCTGCCTTCTTAGGGAATCATAAACTTCATTTCCTCCACAATTAAATAAAAAGCACCAGAATTACATACCACTGTGAGGAGGCCCACACACTGCAGGACACAACATCGCTCTCATCCTCCAGATCAAAACCTACAGAAGAAGGGAGGTTGCTCAGTTGTGTACAACTCTTTGCAGTCCCATTGTCTGCAGCCTACTAGGCATCTCCATCCAGGGTGGAGTGGGTGGCCATTTTCTTCTCCAGGGGCTCTCCCTGACCCAGGGATCAAACCCAGGTCTCCTGCATTGCAGGCAGATGCTTTACCATCTGAGCCACAGGGAAGCCTCCAAACCTATGTTGGAAGCATTTTTTTTAAATCATAATTAAGAAAAAAAAAAGATTCATGAAAACCGCAGGACACAGAGAAACAGAGCCAACTAAATGTAAAAGATGGGCCAGCTCCTTCAATAACCTCGCCCATATGTGGCTCCCCTCCCCCTAGCTTGAACATTTTCTTTTGCCTTTAGTTGGAGATGGTATTTACGGTGATGGTTAGATGGTCTTTGAGCTGATGGCTTGGGCCATTTCTGGGAATTTCTGTTTACTTGGCTATTTCCCAGGTACACAGAAGGTATACACGTTACTCAGGTTCTGCTTGCTGTTCTCCTGTCCATCTGTCTCTTGGACTTTACTGGTGACTTACGGTAAAGAATCCACCTACCAAGCGCAGGAGATGCAGGTTGGATCCCTGGGTCAGGAAGACTCCCTGGAGAAGGAGATGGCAACCCACTCCAGTATTCTTGCCTGGAGAATCCCATGGACAGAGGAGCCTGGTGGGCTCCACTCCATGGGGTCACAAACAGTCGGACACAATGAAATATCTAAGCAACATCAACAGTGACAGCCCATCTTTTATTACAGTGGGTCTTAACCAAGGAGGTACAAAAGTAGAGGAAAAGTTATTTTTCCTCCCCCACATAGTGCTACAGTTAAAAAAAAAAATAGAGTGGAGACCAGGAGACAGTTACCTGATTCTTTAGGCAAACGAAGATAGTACCTGAAGGAAGACAGCAATGCTATGATATGGACAGAAAGAAACAACAGTTATTTCTATGGGGGGAAATAAAAGAGTAGCAAGCTCTTTTCAGGAAGGAAAAGACTGGTGTCAACTTTGATCTCTGTGGAAGTGGTCTGGGTGGGAGGACCCTGTTGTAGGTTTAAGAGTCAGGAGGAGCACGGAGTGAACTTTGAAAACCCGGGTGGGCTAGTTTCGTGAGAAATATGAGGGAGCCCTGATCTCAGCAGATGCTTTGACCACTGGCCAACTGTCTCCCGAGAATCTTTGCAGCAGATTCCACATGCTTGCCTTGATATATTTGTTTGTCCCTTTCTGATTTACTCACGCTGGCCGACAGTCTCTATTTCCATCCCATGACAGTCTCTAGTTCAATCCGTGCATGCTTGAGTGCTAAGTTGCTTCAGTCATGTCCAACTATTTGAGACCCCGCGGACTGTAGCCCGCCAGGCTCCTCTGTCCATGGGAGTCTCCCAGGCAGGAGTGCTGGAGTGGGTGGCCAGGCACTCCTGCAAATGACCCAATCTCACTCCTTTCATGGCTGAGGAATATTGTCTACGTGAAGCACATCTTCTGTATTCCTGCCTCTCCCCACGGACATTTCAGTTATCCCCATGTCCTGGCTATTCTAACTCGGAGTGCTGGTGAACACGGGGGTGGGTTAGCACGGGGAACCGTGCGCACTGCTCTGTGGTGACCTCAGTGGGAAGGAAACCCAGAAAAAGAGGGTATATATGTATCCTGATGCTGGGACAGACTGAAGGCAGGAGGAGAAGCGGGCGACAGAGGATGAGACGGTTGGATGGCATCACTGACTCGATGGACATGAGTTTGAGCAAGCTCTGGGAGATGGTGAAGGACAGGGAAGCTTGGCGTGCTGCAGTCCGTGGAGTTGCAAAGAGTTGGACCCAATTGAGCAGCTGAACAACGAGTAGCTGATTCACTTTGCTGTACAGCAGAAACGAACTTGGTACGGTAAGGAATTCTACTCCAATAAAAGTTAGGGGAAAAAAAAGAATCTTCACCAAGGAAAGAGATGGCCTGGCCCATGTCAGGGAAGGAGAAAGAGATAAATGCCACGAGCTCTCACCCACGTTGGAGGCAGCCTCTTCCAGAAGGTAAGGATCAGAGCAGTGGATATGACGGCAACTGTACACAGATGTCCCTGAGTTTCACAGAAACAACAGTCCTCCAGAGACAAAGGTGGTGTCCCGGGGTGAGGTGACTGCTCCAATGCGACAGACCATAGCAAACAGACACCGGGGTATCCAGGTGGGGAGCGGAGAGCTCTCATGCTTGAGAGAAGAGGGGACATCACGGAAAAAGGAAACAGAGAGAGAGAGACGAGTGGCAACCAGTGTATCTTAAAGGAAATCAGTCCTGAATATTCATTGGAAGGACTGCTGCTGAAGCTCCATCGTTTGGCCACCTGATGCGAGGAACTGACTCATTTGAAAAGACCCTGATGCTGGGAAAGATTGAAGGCAGGAGGAGAAGGGGACGACAGAGGATAAGATGGTTGGATGGCATCACTGACTGGATGGACATGAGTTTGAGCAAGCTCTGGGAGATGGTGATGGACAGGGAAGCCTGGCAGGCTACAGTCCATGGGCTTGCAAGAGTCAGACTTATAGCAACTAAACCACCATGTAAAATAAACAACCAGTGGGGATTTGCTGTCTGATGCAGCAGACTCAAGCTGGTTTTCTGGGACAATCTAGAAGGGTGAGATGGAAGAAAATGTGGCGAGAGGTGCGGGGAGATGTTGGTTCAAGAGGACAGGGACATATGTCTGCCTATGGCTGATTCATGTGGATGTATGCAGAAACCAACTCAATATTGTAGAAGAAATTATCTTCTAGCTGAAAATAAATCAATTAGAAAACATGCTGAAGTCCACAGTGATGTGAATCTCAGGGAAGCCGGCGTGGTCTCTCAAAGACCTTGGACAGTCTCTTCCCTGCTTTCTCAAGCTCTCTGTTCTCCCTACTTCGGTTTGCAGGCCTTCTATCGGACTCAGAAGAGAAAGAGCTAAAAAGTAGGGGTGGAGGGAGGATTCAGGGGAGAAAGGGAGGCATAGACTGATTATAGAGGTTCTCCATTTTTATTTCCTCTCTAATTTTCATTTTCTTTTCTGTCTACTGCGTGCAGTATGTGGAACCTTGGTTCCCCCACCAGGCATGGAACCTGGGCCTCGTGCATTGGGAGCAAGCAGTCTTCACTGCTGGACTTCCAGCGAAGTCCCTAAGAGGAAGATTCAAAGATATAATACCCAGGAACTTTCCAGAACCAATGAACCATACTGATACACAGACCAATGGTTTTCAGCAGACCACAAAAAGGGGAAACATGAAAGGAAAGGGCAGCTGACAATTTCGCAGATGACCTTGGACACCGAAGACAAGAGCGTGAACCTTGAAAGCAGCTGGGGAACAGATAGACATATTACACGCGAGCAGATGACGTTCTGAGCTACAGCTCGCTGTTCACCAGAAGAAACAAAGGGCAACGGGAGAAATGGAAAGATATCTCTAAGGCGATGAAAGAACAGTGTCAACCTGGAATTAAAAGTGAAAATACCCCTCGGAACTAAAAGTAGAACAGAGAGACATTTTCAGGTATGATGAAAGCTGAGGCCTTCCTTTTCAGGAGACCCACTCCACAAGACCTGCTAAAAAATACAAAAATAAAAGGTCTTCAGGAAGAAGGGGAGAAAAAAGTAGCACATAAGAGCCCAGTTATGCCAAAAGAATAGCAAGCAAAGCTGTAACTATCTGGATAAATACATATAAAACAACTTCAAAAAATCTAGATTGTCCAAGCATCTTTTAATAAGTATTCAGTGTTTAAAACAAAAATGACAAGAATGCGCTGTGAGAGGTGAGCCTATAAAAGCGGAGCGCAAAATGATGAGAAGGAAAAGGAAAGAGGGGAAGAGAGTCAGAGATGTGGAGGTCAGACCTGTGGATGTAGGGAGGGAAGGAGAGGGTGTGATGATATTGAGAGAGCAGCGCTGAGATAGATACACGAGCATGTGTGAAATAGACGGGGAGTGGAGAGCTGCCCTAGGGCGCAGGGAGCTCAGCTCGGGGCTCGGTGATGACCCAGAGGGCTGGGATCGGGGACGAGAGGGAGGCGCAAGACGGAGGGGAGATGTCTCTCTATATATCTGGTTCACTTGGCTGCACTGCAAAAGCGCACGCAACATTGCAAAGCAATTGTCCTCCAATTAANAGGCGCAAGACGGAGGGGAGATGTCTCTCTATATATCTGGTTCACTTGGCTGCACTGCAAAAGCGCACGCAACATTGCAAAGCAATTGTCCTCCAATTAAAGCAGAGCCACCTGTCTGTGTATCTGCCTGTTTATCATCCATCATCCTCCCATTTATCTTTCTTTCTACCTGCCTGCCATCTATCACCCGTATGTATCTAGTCACCTACCTACCTACCATCTGGAAGGTGAAGTGAAAGTCACTCAGTCCTGTCCGACTCTGTGACCCTCATGAGTTACATATATAAAGTGAAAGTGAAGTCGCTCAGTCCTGTCCGACTCTTCGCGACCCCATGGACTGTAGCCTATCAGGCTCCTCCGTCCATGGGCTTTTCCAGGCAAGAGTACTGGACAGGGTTTCCATTTCCTTCTCCAGAGGCTCTTCCCGACCCAGGGATCGAACCTGGGTCTCCCGCCTTGTTGGCAGACGCTTTACCATCTGAGCTACCAGGGAAGCCGATAAAATCTGCATATATAGACTGCAGCATACCAAGCTCTTCTGACCATGGTATTCTCCAGGCAAGAGTACCAGAGTGGGTGCCATGCCCTTCCCCAGGGAATCTTCCAGACCCAGGGATCGAACGCAGGTCTCCCACATTGCCGGCAGACTCTTCACCGTTTGAGCTACCCAGGAACCCCTATCTATCTATTTATCATCTATGTAATCAAGAGAGGAGATAAAACAGAATACTGAAAAGATCATTTGTGTAAAACAGAATGCCAAAAGGATGCAATTACTCCAAAAGAAGGTACAAAAAAAAAAAAAAAACAGGACACGGCAACCCCAAACTGCAGGGACAGGGGGTGACAACTCTGGTAGAATTCTCCCTAACTGGGATTCACTAATACATCCCTTGAGGGACAGTGACTGGAAGCCTTCCTTGGGAAACACTGGAGTATTCTTCACAAGGTCAAACGTACGATGCTGCTACGTGCCAGGAATTCCTCTCCAAGATGCCTATGCGTGAAAAAGAAGTGCAAAAGCATGCAATATTTAAATATGTAGATTCAATATTTTCAGTAGGTTTGTTGTCTTCCCGAAGGGATTTTTGGACTTGATTTTTTTTTCCCCCAGAATTGAGATCCTTCACCAGCTTGTATAGGGTCCCATGTGGCACTAGCGGTGAAGAATCTAGCTGCTAATGCCGGATACACAGGAAACGCGTGGGTCAGGAAGATTCCTGGAGAAGGAAATGGCAGCTCACTCCAGGATTCTTGCCTGGAGCATCCCATGGACAGAGAAGCCTGGCAGGTTACCGTCCACAGGGCTGCAAAGATTCGGACACAACTGAGCATATACGCGTGAGAAGGACCAGCTTGTATATAAAATATGACACATTTCAGATAAAAGGTACTCTTTGAAATCATTATCCTGAAACTGGCATGGAAAGCAGTTCGGAATGAAAGCAAGTACTATATTCGATTTTCATAAGACACTTCTAAATGGGCGTGTGCTGGAACAAATCGATGTGTGGAAAGTATTCACATATCAGGGTTTTTTCTTTGTCACTGTGGTCATCCTGGCCTACGTGAATCACCCCTGTCCTGCCTGTTACTCACTTATCAGCTGACTTGTTTCAGCCTGTAATGCACCCCAGTGCTTATGTTCAACAAGCCCTTACTTCACATGATAATGGCCCCAAAGCACAAGACATCCATGCTGCCAGCAAGAAGATTCTTACTGTGCCTGACTTATAATCGAAGCCTTATCATAGGAGTGGACATATAGCAAAAAGCCATAACGCACAGAGGGATTGGTGTGCTCCGTGATTTCAGGCATCCACTGGAGGTCTTCGACAGTATGTCCTGTGCATAGGGGGGAGTGATTTTATAATACACAGATACACTATACATATATGTATTCCTAATATATATGCAATATATATACCGTATCCCTAACGTATGAAAGTGAAAAAGTGAAACTGAACGCCTCTTACTCATGTCCAACTCTTTGTGACCCCATGAACTATGTATACAGTCCATGGGACTCTCCAGGCCAGAATAATGCAGTGGGTAGTCTTTCCCTTCTCCAGGGATCTTCCCAACCCAAGGATCGAACCCAGATCTCCAGCATTGCAGGAAGATTCTTTACCAGCTGAGCCACCAGGGAACCTCAATACATCCCCAATGTATACATATAATATATATACTGTATTGTCAACACAGTATGCTGTATTTCTAATATATACACAATATATATACACTGTATCCCCAATGCATACATATAATATATATACTCTGTGAACAATCACTGGTAGATTGACTCAGTCCTTCTTGATTTTGCACCTCTGCAGAACACATTAATACAACAGATTTTTCTGCTATTTTGTCAAAGACTTCCACCTTCCAGCGACACACTAGAAAATCTATTACACGCTAAGCTACCCAGAATGAAAACTCTCACAGAAAGGCAGCTCTCAGTACCCCCTACCTTCACTTCACAGGAAGCCGAACGAGTACCACGATTGCTCTTACGTGACCCACTTTTCTGGCGAAGCTTTAACGACCTAAATTCCTCAAGTCCAAGCCATGCAAGAAAAGAGGGGAGGGTTTTCCTCTCCATCCTCCTAACCTCAGGCAGAAGGACACTTCTGCTGTGCTGGATTCATCAGGTCTATGCTGACTGTTAACATCAGCGTGGATTTTCCACCGGTAACCTGGGGTTCTCTTTCGGGTTTGAGGAAGGTGTGTGGCTTTCTGTGTTTTATAGCATAGGAAGAGTGTCATAAAAAGGAGCACAACGATTTTATCTCATAATGCAACTGGATTATAATTATAGAGGTTAATTATAGAGGCAAAGAAAGATAAAGCGTAGGCAGCTTGCAATCACATCTGTCACACACCCCAACTCTGGGGGTGCATCGTGGTACCCACTGCTAAGCATCATTGTTACTTCGAATGCTACCCCAGTGAATCTTCAGGATTGATCTCCTTTAGGATGGACTGGTTGGATCTCCTTGCAGTCCAAGGGACTCAAGAATCTTCTCCAACACCACAGTTCCAAAGCATCCATTCTTCAATACTCAGCTTTCTTCACTGTCCAACTCTCACATCCACTACTGAAAAATCATAACCTTGACTAGACGGACCTTTGTTGACAAAGTAATGTCTCTGCTTTTTAATATGCTGTCTAGGCTGGTCATCGATTTTCTTCCAAGGAGCAAGCGTAATTTATAAAGAAGTATGCTGCTGCCGCTGCTAAGTCGCTTAAGTCATGTCTGACTGTGCGACCCCATAGACGGCAGCCCACTAGGCTCTTCTGTCTCTGGGATTCTCCAGGCAAGAATACTGGAGTGGGTTGCCATTTCCTTCTCCAATACATAAAAGTATAAACAGCCTTAAAAGGCTACCGGCTGATCTGGGTCACAGGCCAGCCTGGAGGATACCCAGGTTGCACATCCTTTCCCGAGATGTGTGATGTCCATGTAATTCCTTCCAGTACTTACCCACCCAGCTCCTGACTCCTCCCTTCCTCTCAGTCACATCCTGTCCTCAGCCTTCAACTCTCTCCTCAACCCAGATCCACGATTCTCACCTCCAGACTGGGAGGACACGTCTTCCACTCAAGACTTCAGAGAACCAGCCCTGAGAACTGAGCACGTGACCTGTGTCTCGTAGGCACTGGAGACGGCTGGACACGCTGTCGTGTTCAGGATGAAAGTGTTTGCTCATCTGCCCAGCATACCTCTCCATTTTCATCACCTCTGAGCCACAGCCAGCAAGTTCCATTGGCTGTAATATCAACATTCATCTGTGAGTGTGTGCATAGGGGTGTGTGTGTGTGTGTGTGTGTGTGTGTGTATACGTATGCCTTTAAAGGCCCCATCTCCAAATACAGGCATATTCTAATGTTCTGGGTGGGGTGGGTAGAGCTTCAACACGTAAACCTGGGTGCTGCATGCATGCTAAGTCACTCCAGTCGTGCCCAACTGTTTGCGACCCTGTGGACTGTAGCCCTCCAGGCTCCTCTGTCCATGGGGATTCTCCTGGCAAGAGAACTGGAGCGGATCGCCATGCCCTCTTCCAGGGGGTCCTCCTGACCCAGCGATGGAGTCTGCACCTCTTATGTCTCCCGCACCGGCAGGCGGGTTCTTTAGCACCGCAGGGGACAATTCAGCCCTGAAGAACCACTTTAAATGTAGGCGGCATTTCCTCACGCTTTCCCCTACACCCTGCCACTCAGCATGAGAGCGTCTGATAAATGACCGTGCCCATGTATCGATCTTTTGATTCATATGGCAAGCTTGGAGGATGAAACGGAGTGACCAGAATTCCTATGAGTGCGTGGGGATGAGTAATCCTGGCTTCTGAGCATTCTGAAAGTAACAAGCTGGGCTGGATGCATGTGTTTTGAGGGTATTGAATAGAATCTCAATGACTCCTGGGTAGACTGGGTTGCCAGTCTTATCTCCTGGATTGCAGAACACTGAATAAGAACACGTTACATATGTGAAAATTAGTTTCCCCAAGCCCAAGTCTCTCGTCAACATATTAAACAAAACCAAGAAAAAAAAATCTAACCACGTTTCAAAAGAAAAGTTTTACGTAAGGATCAGAAAAAATATATTGTTGTCCATCTAATAGCCAACCACGGGGGACCAGAGAGACGATTACTGTGCAATCACAAGATCAAAATGAAAATCAGGGCCGTGTTCTTATTTCCAAGCAGATGACTTTGGGGAGGGCATCTACCTGTTCACTGTGATTAGAAAAGGAGCTAAATATAGGTTCAAATAATCTCTACCCCTCAGAGAAGTCTCGAGAGCGTGGCCTTTGTCAGTTTACAAGAGCCTGACAGAGAAATGCCAGACTGGGGAATCGTAAAGCCTCTCCACCACCACTTATGAATTTTTATGAGCAACATCTCGACAAGTCAAAATGACACGTTACCTGTCTCAGCAGGTTAGTTACTGCGATTCAAGTTAGTCTCTCTGTGAGCCTCGGGAGGACTCAGCTGATGGCTGACGAGAGCCATGATGGAACGGATATTTTCAGCAGGATGTCTTTATATTTCAAAGTAAGTACTGAACTTAACAACAACAACAAAGTCTTTATTTGGGAGAAGTTTATCTTCTCCACCTGCACCACCTGTTTGCTCGCACTCGATCCCCGCCGTAATCCTCAATTTGTTGAAGCGCAGTTGGTTGCCGTGGAGATGACGGCAAGGTCACACAGAAGATTATGACTTCAACTGGGGAAATAAACAGCCAGCGCCCTCAACTCTTGACAAACAAAATCCTGTTATTATGCAAATAACCTTCAAGTAATCAAGTGCAGCCCCAAATGCATAATTTTCTTTGGCGGGATCGTTTTCCCCCTTTGGCATAGAAAAAGTCATCATCATATTGTGAATCTAAGTCTAGAATGAAAATGTCTTAGGGCTTCGAAAAGGTCTTTGAGAGTGGAAGCCTCTGCCAAGGAACAACAGCAACAAAACCCACCGTCAATATGTTGTGAAGAATGCTTGAGGAAAGATAGTGATTGTTCAAATGAAGCCAGAGAGGCGTTTCGGAATCAGAAGAGTCATTGCAATCACAGGGAGTAACTGTCAAATGATAGGTTTCAAGGTACAGAAGTTGCAGCACCTATGGCTACACCCCATGTGACTCCTGAGGTGTAAACAGTGGCTGATTGTTAAGAGTGACCTCAGACAAAGAGGGATATAGAGAGCACGGCTTCTCGGACACCATGAAAATCCTGCTCTGATGAGAAACGTCATTCAAAACTATCTGGAACAGAAGCGAAATCTGCAGCGTAAGTTGACATTTATGATAAATAGAAGGAGAGTGGAAATAACGTTCACTGAACGTCGACCGGCAGCTACGGTGGCACTTATCGTTCGTAAGTTCATTGAGTTCTCACAGTCGTCTTACACACACACACACACACACACACATACACACACACAGCAACCCATTATCTTCATTTTTCTGTGATTTTAGGGTTTAAAGAGATTAAGCATCACATTGTGTCTGTGGTTAACAAGTGTTGGAGCCGGTATTTAAATCCATACTCAACCAACTCCATGGCCTGTCTCAAGCTGCAGCCCAAGGACCCACATCTTTGCGTAAAGCCACAATCATCAGTCATTATCACTCCCAGTCCACAGAGTTACGACTGTTTGCTTGGTCTTTGCTGAGAAGAGCATCAAGCTCCTCAACGGGAGAGAAGCAAGGGCCACTGAGCCCTGGGCTGGACCAGGGAGAGAAGCCAAATGGAGTAATGTGGCCGGTAGACAAGATGACTGTAGGGTCGGTAAATGGAGTTATGTGGCTGGTAGACAAGATGACTGTAGGGTGGCTTTTGGCCACCCTGTTCCAAGTGTCCTAATGTGAAGTCCCAGAACTAATTATTTCAGGGAGTCACAAGTAGTCTTTTCACGGCTCTCTGAATCTTGGAGACTGACTCACTGGGAAGGAGGAGATTTTTGCAGCAAGAATAACTCCTCTGCCATCAAAATCCATTTATTGTAAAAAGTTACCATGTGAAACACTGTTGGGTTTAACAGCTAACAGGACTTCCCTAGTTGACCAGGGGTTAAGACTTCACCTTCTAGTGCAGGGGGTGAGAATTCAACCCTTTTCAGGGAACTCAGATCCCATATGCCTCGTGCTCAAAAAACATAAAACAGAGGCAACACATTCAATTAAGACTTTCAAAATGGTCCACATCAAAAAAATAATAATAATAATCCTTATGTAAAATAGATGACCAGGGCAAGTTTGATGCAGGAAGCAGGGCACTCAAAGTTTGTTATTCTGGGACAACCCAGAGGGATGGGANTTTCAGGGAACTCAGATCCCATATGCCTCGTGCTCAAAAAACATAAAACAGAGGCAACACATTCAATTAAGACTTTCAAAATGGTCCACATCAAAAATAATAAAAATAATAATCCTTATGTAAAATAGATGACCAGGGCAAGTTGGATGCAGGAAGCAGGGCACTCAAAGTTTGTTATTCTGGGACAACCCAAAGGGATGGGATGGGATGGGAGGTCGGAAGGGGGTTCAGGGAGGGGCTTCAGGGGGACACATGTACACTCGTGGCTGATTCATGTAGATGTATGGCAAAAAAAAAACCCCACAATATTATAAACTAATTAGCCTCCAATTAAAATAAATTAATTAATTTTAAAAATGCATTTAAAAACAAAAATAAAGTCAACAGCTAAGTGGCATTAGGGATATTCACAATGTTCTGCAACCATCCCCACCAACCATCTCCATAACTTATTTCATCCGGCAAAGCTGAAACTCTGAACCTACTAAACAATAACTCTGTCTTTTTCCCTTGTCATGTATGCTTTTTTAGTGACTGGGATTTTTTTTTGTCAAAATTCACCCATGATGATGCATGGTGATGGATGTGAGACTTGGACCATAAAGAAACCTGAGCACCAAAGAACTGATGCTCTTGGAGTGTGGTGTTGGAGAAGACTCTTGAGAGTCTCTTGGACTGCAAGGAGATCCAACAAGTCCATCCTAAAAGAGATCAGTCCTGAGTGTTCATTAGAAGGACTGCTGCTGAAGCTGAAGCTCCAATACTTTGGCCACCTGATGCGAAGAACTGACTCATTGGAAAAGACCCTGATGCTGGGAAAGACGGAGGGCAGGAGGAGAAGGGGACGACAGAGGATGAGAGGGTTGGCTGGCATCACCCACTGGATGGACATGAGTCTGAGTAAGCTCCTGAAGTTGGTGATGGGCAGGGAGGCCTGGAGTGCTGCAGTCCATGGGGTCACAAAGAGTCGACTGAGCGACTGAACTGAACTGAGCTGGTTACCTAAGAGTGGAACTGTTGGGTCAGGTAATCACCTCTGTGTTTAACATGGGGAAAAACTGCCAACCTGTTCTATCAAAATAACTATACCATTTTCCATTCCCAAGGATACATGAGATATTCAGTTCACCTACACTTGTTATTGCCTGTGGTTTTCCGCTGTGGCCATCCTAGTGGGTGTCATCTGTGATCTCATTACAGCTTCATTTGCAGGCTAATCAAGTTGAACATTTTTAAATATGAGTATCAGCCTTTTGTGAATCTTTTTTTTTTTTTAAAGAAACGCCTGTTAAGTCCCTTTGTGTTTTTAACTCGGTTATTCTCTGTTTTGTTCCAAAGTTACTTGTCTATTCTGAATAAAGTCCCTTACCAGATACATGCCTTTGCAATATTTTCTCTCCAGTTTTAAATTCTTGTCCCTTTCTCGATGGTGTCTCTTGAAGAGCAAACATTTTACATTTTGATGAATTCCAATGCTTTCCTTTATTTTTTTGTCATTTGTGCTTTTAACGTCGTATCTAAGACATCATCGCCTAACCCAAGGTCATGACGAAATATTCACAGTGTCTTCTGAGAGTTTTATAATTGAGCTCTCACATCTAGGTTTATGACCCATTTTGAGTTAAGTTTGTGTCTGGAACACGCAAGCTAGGAAATACACTTACCTTCTATGGGGGAATTTATCTGCAGCACCTAACTCATTGCTGTTGCTGCTGCTGCTGCTGCTAAGTCGCTTCAGTTGTGTCCTACCCTGTGCGACTCCAGAGTGGCAGCCGACCAGGCTCAACCATCCCTGGGATTCTCCAGGCAANCTTCTGAGAGTTTTATAATTGAGCTCTCACATCTAGGTTTATGACCCATTTTGAGTTAAGTTTGTGTCTGGAACACGCAAGCTAGGAAATACACTTATCTTCTATGGGGGAATTTATCTGCAGCCCCTAACTCATTGCTGTTGCTGTTGCTGCTGCTGCTAAGTCGCTTCAGTCGTGTCCGACCCTGTGTGACTCCAGAGTGGCAGCCGACCAGGCTCGGCCATCCCTGGGACTCTCCAGGCAAGAACACTGGAGTGGGTTGTCATTTCCTTCTCCAGTGCATGAAAGTGAAAAGTGAAAGAAGTCGCTCAGTCGTGTCTGACTCTTAGCCACCCCATGGACTGCAGCCTACCAGGCTCTTCCGTCCATGGGATTTTCCAGGCAAGAGTACTGGAGTGGGGTGCCATTGCCTTCTCCAAACTCCTAAATGGCAGACACAAACTACATAATTTTGGGATAAACAGATGTTTTATATTTGTGGATTCCATAGCTCTGATGCAAAAACTAACACAACATTATAAAGCAACTATACTCCAATTAAATTTAAAAAAACAGCTCTAAGGGTGAGTGAAACCTAGAAAAAGAACTAAAAACGTTACCTGCATATCTCTTTATTTTTAGCATCCTATATGAACTGTAATTCATTTGTCTTTATTAAACCTTTTCCATCAAGTAAAAAGGCACATATTCAAATAACAGACTCTCAAGGATGCAAATATACCTACTCAAACACTTGGCTTGAACAGAATCAAAACGAGCTTGCCGCTTCAAACAACAGTGAACACGCGCAGAATTAATAATAAGGCTTTGTAACACGAGTCCTCCACCCAATTCTACCCCAGCCAACTGTGGAAACGCAACACGGCTTGGATAACGTCAAGAAAGAGCCTTGGCGAAGTTGCGCAAGCCACCTGGGGATTATACACAGAAGGCTCAGTGGGTAAAGAAATTGTTTGCCAATGCAAGAGATACAGGAAACGTGGGTTCAGTCCCTGGGTCGGGAAGATCCCCTGGAGGAAGGCATGGCAACCCACTCCAGTATTTGTGCCTGAAGAATCCCATGGACAGAAGAGCCTGGTGGGGTACAGTCCATGGGCTCCAAAGAGTCGGACATGACTGCGCATCTGAGCACACACTCACACACACTCACACACACACACTCACACACACACAAATGATGCTAAAGTGATGTCTAGTCCAGGAATCAGGATATGACGAGTAAATTGGGCAGACATGAAAGGCAGGCATGTGGATCCCACACCATCAGACCCTTTCTTCATGCTACTGATCCCCTGAAAGCACCAACCTCTAGGGCAAATCACTTACACATTATCTGACCTTAAATATTCAAGTGGAATTCTCCTGCAGTTACAGTACTTCAAACAGCCTACGCAGAGATTAATCATTATGATCTTGATTTGAAAAATATAAATAGAACAGGAATGACCTGCCTAGGAAACCTGTCATGACTATTCTACTTTCTAAACCTGAGCGCTGGGTTTATTCCAGCCTTCCTACCTGATCAGTTCACTTCAGTCGCTCAGTCGTGTCCGACCCTTTGCGACCGATCAGAACTCCTTTTATATACCAGATTGCACAGCGCCGGGCAAAGTCTCCTCTGTAAACCCTCGAATGCATAATCGTGTCAGGGGAGGTGCTCCCTCGCACCAGACATGTCTGATCTCAGTTCTGCTGAATCTGAATCCATCTAGGGAAGTGCACCCAATGCCTCCAAATGACAACCTGGCAGGCTGACCTGCCGACTGGAAGTACTGACATAATTATTCTAAGGTGGAGCCCCGCTTGGAACTAACACGCACACGGGGACTAACAAGGACCTGCTGCATAGCACAGGGAACTGCAGTCAATATTGTCTCATGACCCCCATGGGTAAAGAATCGGAAACAGGATATCAGGCATACGTGTAACTGAATCTCTCAGCTCTCTGCATATGTATAGCTGAGTCACGTCGCTCTATCACTGAAAGTAACACAACAGTGCAAGTCAACTCTATTCCAATAATTTATGTTTTAGAAAAAAATCAACAACATAGTGAAATGGTGAGAGAAACGAGTCAGCAAGGGAGAAACCAGGATCCTAGAATCTGCTGCTTCTCAAGGGTCTCAGAGTCTGGGATTCTCCAGCTCAGCGCACGCCTGCATGCTAAGTCACTTCAGTCGTGTCCGTCTCTTTGTGACCCCGTGGACTGCAGCCTTCCAGGCTCCTCTGTACATCGGATTATCCAGGCAAGAATACTGGAGTGGGCTGCCCTGCCCTCCTCCAGGGGATCTTCCCAACCCNCAACTCAGCGCACGCCTGCATGCTAAGTCACTTCAGTCGTGTCCGTCTCTTTGTGACCCCATGGACTGCAGCCTTCCAGGCTCCTCTGTACATCGGATTATCCAGGCAAGAATACTGGAGTGGGCTGCCCTGCCCTCCTCCAGGGGATCTTCCCAACCCGGGGATGAAGACCCGCATCTCTGAAGTCTCCTGCATCAGCAGGCAGGTTCTTTACCACTGTCCAGCTCAGAGCTATGGACCTTTGGAGCCAGACAACGCTCTGCTGTGGGGCCAGCCTCTGCAATGTAAGGTCTTAAGCAACCTCCCTGACCTCCATCCCATGGATGTCACCAGGGCACCTTTCCCACTTCTGAAAATTAAAGATGTCTTCAGACACCGCCTTGGAGAGGAGAAAAAGTCAAGCCTGGCTGAGAAATCTACAGTGATGTATTAGCATAAACTCAGGTGTGGTCCAAAGCCTTTGTTATAAATAACAAAAGACAGCCTGATCACTAGGAAATTCCAAGGATTTTGGGGAGCTCTACGCCAGCAGGCAAGGATCAAGCTTTATGATCGTTATTATTATTATACCACAGGGATACAAACAGTCATGGGATGTGACCCATGCCCCCTTTGGACACAAACGAGAGAAGTTTCCCCATCTGCTAATTCCTGCTCCTCCTACCCAGCTGGAAACAGCCAGATGCTGTGTGTCCTGTGTCAAGTACACAACCGCACTCGCCATGGGGCCCTGCCATCCAGCTCAACGAGGATTAAAATCTTGAGCTGCTGAAGCAGCTGACCTTCCACGCCCCTTGAAAGGACTTCAGGGTGGAGAGCAGAAATGAGGCCTCTGTGTGCTGAGAAAAACTGGCAGGAGAGGCCTTCAGATGGATATTTTCAGGAGCTGATTTTATGAACCTGATCCCTGTATTTCTTCATGGCTAGAAAAGCGCTAACATCCTTCATGGTGATGTCTGCTGCTTGTGATCAGTGAAACCTTCTGCAAAAAAAATAAGTGCTTGATTGCACAAACTCTCCCTTCACCAAAATGACTTAGATTGACCTTGACCCTGTCTCTTTGGAGCGCTTCCTTGGCGCTGTCTGGGGTGTGGCTCGGCTTCCCTGGTAGCTCAGGAGGTAATGAGCTACTTCTGCAGTTCAGGGGTTCATTCCCTGCATCGGGAAAATCCCACTCCACTCTTCTTGCCTGGAGCATCCCATGGNCCAAAATGACTTAGATTGACCTTAACCCTGTCTCTTTGGAGCGCTTCCTTGGCGCTATCTGGGGTGTGGCTCGGCTTCCCTGGTAGCTCAGGAGGTAATGAGCTACTTCTGCAGTTCAGGGGTTCATTCCCTGCATCGGGAAAATCCCACTCCACTCTTCTTGCCTGGAGCATCCCATGGATAGAGGAGTCTGGTGGGATAGAGTGCATGGGGTCACAGAGAGTCGAACAGGACTGAGCGACTAAACCGCTACTCCTGAGCTGCAATCCTCATTTTTGACCCCAGATAAAGTGTAACTGGCAACGCTCAGTTCAGTTCAGTTCAGTCGTGTCTGACTCTTTGCGACCCCATGAATCGCAGCACACCAGGCCTCCCTGTTTATCACCATCTCCCGGAGTTCACTCAGACTCTCGTCCATCGAGTCCGTGATGCCATCCAGCCATTTCACCCTCTGTCGTCCCCTTCTCCTCCTGCCCCCAATCCCTCCCAGCATCAGAGTCTTTTCCAAAGAGTCAACTCTTCGCATGAGGTGGCCAAAGGACTGGAGTTTCAGCGTTAGCATCATTCCTTCCAAACAAATCCCAGGGCTGACCTCCTTCAGAATGGACTGGTTGGATCACGTTGTGCATTTTTTAAGCTGACGCTTGTCTCCTCTTGCTTTGGGCTTCATCATCACGGTTTATGGTCCTTTAGAAGACAGACTGGTGATTGCCAAAGGGGAAAGGACTGAGGCGGAGGCAAGGAGGGGAACTCAGGGTTAGTGGACATGAGCTCTGATCTATAGAAGAGATAAACAACAAGGTCCTCCCGTATGGCACAGCGAACTATATTCAGTGTCCTATGAAAGCTGAAAAGACAGCTACCACGTGTCCAGCAATCTCATTCCCGGGCAGATATCCAGAGAAAACCNAGCTCTGATCTATAGAAGAGATAAACAACAAGGTCCTCCCGTATGGCACAGCGAACTATATTCAGTGTCCTATGAAAGCTGAAAAGACAGCTACCACGTGTCCAGCAATCTCATTCCCGGGCAGATATCCAGAGAAAACCAAACTTCAAAAAGATTCGTGCACCCCAGTGTTCACTGTGGCACTGTTTACCATACGCAAGACAAGGAAGCAACCTCGATGTCCACCGATAGATGAACTGATAAAGAAGATGTGGTCCATATACACAGTGGGATATTACTGGGTCACTAAAAGGAATGCGATAATGCCATTTGGAAGGGCCTAGAGATTGTCCTACCGAGTAGAGGAAGTTAGAGAAGAAGAAGCACAGTGTGACATTCCTCATATGTGCAATCTACCAACCAAAGGACAGGATGCAAGTGAATGTACTTTCTGAACAGTAATAGACTTAGAAAATGAACTTATTGTTGCTGGGAGGAAGCATGGGGAAAGAGATAGAGAGGGAGTTTGGGACGGACATGGACACACTGCTGTATCTAACATGGAGAACCAGCAAGGACCTGCTGGACAGCACAGGGAACTCTGCTCAATACTCTGTAATAACCTCATGGTTCCCAGGGGGAAGGATAGGGGAAGGGATAGTTAGGGAGTCTGGGATGGACATGGACACACTTCGGTGTTCAACATGAAGAACCAACAAGGACCTGCTGTCCCGCACAGGGAACTCTGCTCAATACTCTGTAATGGTCTTATGGTTCTTGGGAGGATGGTGGAAGGACAGTTAGAGAGTTTGGGAGGGACATGGACACACTGCTGCATTTAAGATGGAGAACCAGCAAGGACCTGCTCTCCAGCACAGGGAACTCTGCTCAATGTCATGTGGCAGCCTGGACGGGAGGAGAGTTTAGTGGATACATGTATATGTATAACTGAGTCCCTTTGCTATCAACTTGAAACTTATCATGACCTTGTTAACTGGCTGTACCTCAATACAATATAAAAAGTTTAANCCTGCTCTCCAGCACAGGGAACTCTGCTCAATGTCATGTGGCAGCCTGGACGGGAGGAGAGTTTAGTGGATACATGTATATGTATAACTGAGTCCCTTTGCTATCAACTTGAAACTTATCATGACCTTGTTAACTGGCTGTACCTCAATACAATATAAAAAGTTTAAATAGTTTTGTCCATAAAATCACTTCTCTGTGATGAACCAGGAACCATATAGACTAAAATGAGATATATTCTCTGATGCAAGGAAAAATAAATTAAAAAAATAGTCTATGATAAACCATTATCAGTTCAGTTCAGTTCAGTTGCTCAGTCATGTCTAACTCTGAGACTCCATGGACCGCAGCACGCCAGGCGGTCTTGTCCGTCACCAACTCCTGGAGTTTACTCAAACTCATGTCCATCGAGTCGGTGATGCCATCCAACCATCTCATCCTCTGTTGTTCCCTTCTCCTCCCACCTTCAATCTTTCCCAGCATCAGGTTCTTTTCCAATGAGTCAGCTCTTTGCATCAGGTGGCCAAAGGATTGGAGTTTCAGCTTCAGCATCAGTCCTTCCAATGAACACCCAGGACTGATCTCCTTTACGATGGACTGGTTGGATCTCCTTGCAATCCAAGGGCTCTCAAGAGTCTTCTCCAACACTACATTCAAAAGTGTCAATTATTGAACCATTATAGAAAAGAATAATTTTTAAAAGTATATATATGTATAACTTTACAGCAGAAATTACCACAAAATTGTAAACCAAATATACTTCAGTAAAATTAATAAAATTAATTTTATCATTTGGCTCTTTTTGAGTCAGGATGAATCTTAGCCTTTGGGTGGGGGGCGGGAAAAAAAACTACAGTTCTTTGGACAATCATTTTCAGAGTTTTAATGAAGTAACACACTGAGGCATATGGTTAGTTGTGCTTTATCCAAACTTTCCTTCCTTATCATAATGACTAGTTTCAAATGAGTATTACAGACCACTGTTTCCTCCTCAGTACAGTATCATAAGCCATACGATACAATCTGGCATACCATTTCTCATGTGCGATAATAGANTATGGTTAGTTGTGCTTTATCCAAACTTTCCTTCCTTATCATAATGACTAGTTTCAAATGAGTATTACAGACCACTGTTTCCTCCTCAGTACAGTATCATAAGCCATACGATACAATCTGGCATACCATTTCTCATGTGCGATAATAGTCGTACAAACAAACAAACCAAATAAATAAAAGTCCATTCAGTGGGAACACCGTTCACATTATTTTAAAAAATGTATGGAGGTGAAGTCACAGGAAGTGCGATAAATACAGAGTTTGTGTGGCTTCCAGGGGCTTCATCTGCTCAAATAGCTGTCTGTAATCAAGGCTCAGAGCTCTTTCTGTTTACAAAGCTCTGGGGAAATCAATCCACGGAAGCCTCTTATCCAGGGAGCCCGATCTTATCTTTACCCAAATTTGCCTGAGTGTCAGCAATTGCATTTGCTGAAAAGAATTTTAACTCTCTGTTGGCCGTTTTCCTTAAAAAAAAAAAAAAAAAAGACAATATCCAACTTGACTTCTGAGCACATATCCACCCAGCTTGAAAGCGGGATCTCAGAGAGGTTTACGTGCACTCCGGTGTTCCCTGAAGCATTATTCAGCGTAGCCGAGAGGTGTAGGTACGTGCTAAGTTGCTTCCGTGGTGTCCAACTCTTTGCAAGCCTATGAACCAGAGCCCGCCAGGCTCCTCTGTCCGTGGGATTCTCTAGGCGAGAATACTGGAGTGGGTTGCTGTTCCCTTCTCCAGGGGATATTCCAGACCCAGGGATCAAATCCCAGATTATTTCTATCTCTTGCATTAGCAGGAAGGTTCTCTACCACTAGTACCACCTGGAAATCCCAGCCAAGAGGCATAAGCTACAGAAATTTCTGTAAATGAATCATTGGATAACCAAAATACCATATATACATAAAGTACAATAGTCAGTTCAGTCGCTCAGTCGTGTCCCACTCTTTGCAACCCCATGGACTGCAGCACGCCAGGCCTCCCTGTCCGTCACCAACTCCCAGAGCTTACTCAAACTCATGTCCATCGAGTCAGTGATGCCATCCAACCATCTCACCCTCTGTTGCCCCCTTTTCCTCCTGCCCTCAATCTTTCCCAGCATCAGGGTCTTTTCCAATGAGTCAGCTCTTCGCATCAGGTGGCCAAAGTTTTGGAGTTTCAGCTTGAACATCAGTCCTGGCAGTGATTCTTCAGGACTGATCTCCTTGAGGATGGACTGGTTGGATCTCCTTGCAGTCCAAGGGACTATTAAAAGTCTTCCCCAAAGCTGCAGTTCGAATCCCATGAACCCCGTGAACAGTATGAAAAGGCGAAAAGTAGAATAATGTTCATCCTAAAAAAGGAAGGAGACCATACAGGTAACAAGACAGATGAACTCTGAGGCTCCCACGCCCAGTGAAACAGGCCACTCACTGAAGCACAACTACGATGAGACTCCGCACACTGTTTACAGCTTTCCGCACACTGTTTACAGCTTTCCAGGTTTTCCTGCACGTGAGCCGTTCGCGATGTCTGTGCCGTCTTTTCGTCCGACTGCCACGGACGGTTGCTCTACAGATACAGCAACTGACCCCCCTCGAAACCAAAACCACCTGCTGCGTGCTGACGTGGCAGCGCTGGGCCCGATGCGGCATGCGCCTAACTGCGTAGCGCTTCCCGCCTCCCCAGGCACTGATCGGAGCGCCAATGTCTTCTTCTAACATGACCCAGCTGGGACTTGCCTCCTGGCGGCTGGGACTCCGTGCTCCCTCTGCAGGGTCCCTGCTCAGGGAACGAAGATCCCTAATCCCATGTGACCAAACCATTAAAAACATTTTTTTAAGAAATTAAAACAATAAGATCAGATATCGGATATTTGAGACCCTGATGCTGTGAGAGACTGAGGGCAGGAGGAGAAGGGGGCCACAGAGGATGAGATGGCTGGATGGCATCACCAACTGGATGGACATGAGTCTGAGCAAGCTCCGGGGGACGGTGAAGGACAGGGAGGCCTGGTGTGCTGCAGTCCATGGGGTTGCAAAGACTCGGAGACAACTTAGCAACTAAACAACAATTTGGGGTAAAAGCCACCCCCCCAAATGACTTCTGTCTGTGTCTTTGTGAAGGCTTTTCTTCTCCCTGTATCCGTCCCCTGGCAATGCTGGTCTCTGGGGATGTTTGCACATCTCCACGGGATCTACAAGCTCATCCCTTAGAGTTGCAAGGTCAAGTAGGGCAGGACCCAAGGTGGGAGGGGCATTTCTGGAAGCCAGACCGTCACACAGCAGGAGAGAGAGCCGAACGGAACGTGTGACCCTGGACACGCACGTCCACGTGACATGTGTTCCCAACTGCCTTCTCCCTTTCTGGGTCCCCTAAACGCTCTGCCCGCTGCAACATCACCTGAACCAAGGTCTAGTATTAAGGCGATACGAGACAGTCAAGTGCAAAGAGAAAGTGTCCTGCCCAGAGTGGATAAACTATCCCAGTAGGGCAACGTTTCTGCCTAGTCACCAGCCTCTGCCCCCAGCCGACAAGCTTAAAGGGGAATGTGTCATTCTTCCCAACAGGAGACACTCTGCTTATCTCAAAACCTCAGCTAGGAAGGATATAAGGCACAAGGGGGAAACCAAAATCAGAGGGAAGTGTGGTTCAGGAGCCAAGCAGCTGAAATGCGAAAAAAACATTCATAAGGAACAAGAAGGGGAAGGACTTTGCTGGGAGTTCAGCAGGTAGAGTCTGCAGACCTGGCAATGCAGGGGACCTGGCTGGCATCCCTGGTTGGCGAACTAAGATTCCACATGCTTCAGAGCAGCCCTTGAGACACAACTAGAGAGTTCATGGCATACGATGCAACTAAGACCAGATGCAGCCAAATTAAATAAATATATATTTAAAAGAAGAAGGGGAAAGAACAAGAAAAAATATCAACTCCCCACATCACCTTATGGAAGATTCCTTTTCAGCCCAAGAAGGGGACCTCTGGGTTACATCCTCAGCACGTTTCAGAACTCCTGGACCCTGGGCAATTGTGAGTGTGTGTGTGTGTGTGTGTTTGGGTCAGGGCATGGGTACTGCTTGCTGGGGGGAGGACGCCTAGAAAAATATTTCCCGCTGGAGGTTAATGGGCAGCCATCGGCTGCAAACCCACGTCAAGGCCAATATCAACTACGATCTTATTAAGAAGCACGCACCAATGTGGACTCCTTTTCCAAGGAAACGACTGCGCTTGAAGTAGTTAAGCTCACAGAGGTGAAATCGTCAGGCTCACGTGAAAGTTTGTACAAATGAACACGTTTTTGGTGCTGCTCTTGTTCAGTTGCCGCATCGTGCCCGCCCCTTTGCGACCCCGTGGACTGCGGCCCGCCAGGCTTCCCTGTCCCTCATCATCTCCCAGAGTTTGCTCAGATTCATGACCACAGAGGCGGGGATGCTATCGAACTGTTTCATCAACCTTCTAACAATTTTATTTAACTCAGGGGTCGAGGGAAACAAAAGCTGATGTTACCACTGGCCCCAAGAAAAGATGTTTTAAAAAAAAAATCACAAAATTCCTAGGAAGCAGACGCACAGACCTAGAGAAAAGATCTGTGGTTGTCAAGGGGGTGGGAGCGTGGGAGATAAGGACTGGCAGAGGCGAACTCTTGCTCAGAGAATGGATCAACTGCAATGTCCTACTGCAAAGCACAGGGAACCTGTGTCCCGTATCCTGGGATAAAACCAGAATGGAAACGAATGCGGAAAAGAATGCACAGATGTGGCTGCCCAGCTGGCTCAGGGGTAAAGAATCCACCTGCCATTGCAGGGGGTTCAAGTGTGCTCCCTGCATCAGGAAGGTCCCCTGGAGGAGGGCATGGCCACCCACTCCAGTATGCTTGCCTGGAGAGTCCCCAGGACAGAGGAGCCTGGTGGGGCTGCAGTCAGAGTCGGGCATCACTGAGTGACTGACACCATGACATAGATACATGTGTGAATATATACACCTGTGTGGATGTCGATACATGCATACCTTTACATCAGTTCAGTTCAGTTCAGCCGCTCAGTCGTGTACGACTCTCTGCAACCCCATGAATCGCAGCACGCCAGGCCTCCCTGTCCATCACCATCTCCCGGAGTTCAGTCAGACTCACGTCCATCGCGTCCGTGATGCCATCCAGCCATCTCATCCTCGGTCGTCCCCTTCTCCCCCTGCCCCCAATCCCTCCCAGCATCAGAGTCTTTTCCAATGAGTCAATTCTTCACATGAGGTGGCCAAAGTACTGGAGCTTCAGCTTTAGCATCATTCCTTCCAAAGAAATCCCAGGGTTGATATCCTTCAGAAGGGACTGGGTGGATCTCCTTGCAGTCCAAGGGACTCTCCAGAGTCTTCTCCAACATAGTATGCATCACATGTATACATCTAGTGGGATTGTGTTAAAGAATCCACAGGCGATACAGACGATACAGGACTGGAAGATCCCCTGCCGGAGAGAATGGCAACCCACTCCAGTAAGGGGAAATTCCATGGACCAGGAGCCTGGCAGGCTACAGTTCTTGGGGTCACAAAGAGTCAGCCGTGACTGAGCCACTGAGTGAGAGATATGTTATACAGAGGCACATGGAAAGTCACCTGGTTTGTCCTCAGGGCATAGGGCACATCTCACCAACCTGATTAAGCCCAAAGGGCAAAAGAGAGAATTTTCCCATCTCTAAGATTTACTTTCAGTTGCTATCTGTCATCTACAATTTCGCGAGTTTGTAAAATAGTTCAGGTAACTCAGGAAACCGACTCATTGGAAAAGACCCTGATGCTGGGAAAGATTGAGGGCAGGAGGAGAAGGGGCTGACAGAGGATGAGATGGCATCACGGACTCGATGGACATGAGTTTGAGTAGACTCCAGGAGTTGGTGATGGACAGGGAGGCTTAGCGTGCTGCAGTCCATGGGGTTGCAAAGAGTCGGACACGGCTGAGTGACTGAACTGATTCTGTATCCCTAAACAGGCTTCCCTGAGAACCTCATTGCTTCAGATTTGATTTGTGTTAAGTCTCATGTTATTTTCCATCTGAACCCCATGTGACTCTCAAGTTAAACTCCCATATTTTTAGTAAATGACACAGACCATCAATGCACAAATGTACATTATCACCTCCAAAAAAAAAAAAAAAGGCAATTGGGCTTTGCAGCTCTTAAGAGCATTGCAGATGCTCAAGATACATTTTGAAGTCTTTGTTCAGGGATATCCTTAGAACTCACCCCACAAAGTACTTTTGAATAACCTCATCGACGGCAAATTCACTTCCCTCTTGTTCTATTTTTGGGAACAATCAGAAGCCATTGATGGCTAAGTTTTAAAAGGGCAGGTGGCATGGATGGAGCCTGAGATTGTCATAGTGAATTAAGGAAGTGAGACGGAAAGAGAAATATATCCGACGATATCACTTATATGTGAAATCTAAAAAAAGTGATAAAAATGAACGTATTTACAAAATAGCAATAGACTTGCAGACATAGAATACAAACTAATGGTTATCAAAGGGGAAAACCAGGCAAGGGATAAATCAGGACTTTGGGATAAACAGATACACACTGTCTCTCTCAACNATAAAAATGAACGTATTTACAAAATAGCAATAGACTTGCAGACATAGAATACAAACTAATGGTTATCAAAGGGGAAAACCAGGCAAGGGATAAATCAGGACTTTGGGATAAACAGATACACACTGTCTCTCTCAACGTCACTCAGTCGTGTCCAGCTCTTTGCGACTCTATGGACTGTAGCCCATCAGGCTCCTCGGTCCATGGGATTCTCCAGGCAATAACAGTGGAGTGAGTTGCCATGCCCTCCTCCAGGGCATCTTCGCGACCTAGAGATCAAATCCAGGTCTCTGCATTGCAGGCTGATTGTTTACCACTGAGCGTCTAGGGAAGACCATCAGATACAAACTGCTGCTGCTGCTGCTAAGTCGCTTCAGTCGTGTCCAGCTCTGTGCGACCCCATAGATGGCAGCCCACCAGGCTGCCCCGTCCCTGGGATTCTCCAGGCAAGAACACTGAAGTGGGGTGCCATTTCCTTCTCCAATGCATGAAAGTGAAGTTGCTCAGTCAGGTCCTCAGCGACCTCATGGACTGCAGCCCACCAGGCTCCTCCATCCATGGGATTTTCCAGGCAAGAGTCCTGGAGTGGGGTGCCACTGCCTTCTTCCGAATACACACTGCTAGATATAAAATAAAGAGCAAAGACTTACTGTATGGCACAGGGAAGTCTACTCAATAACTTGTCGATATCACATCACATATATACATGTATATATGTGTTTCCATAACTGAAGCACTTGGCTATATACCTAAAAGATTGTAAACCAATTATACTATATTTGTTAAACTTTATCAACTATACTTCATTAAAAAAAAAAACAAAGGAGGACTCCAGGTGAAGGGTAACACACGCTAGTCTAGGTTCGATACAGGATACAGGATGCTTGGGGCTGGTGCACTGGGATAACCCAGATAGCTGATATGGGGAGGGTGGTGGGAGAGGGGGTTCAGGATTGGGAACTCATGTACACCTGTGGCGGATTCATCTCAATGTATGGCAAAACCGATCTAGTATTGTAAAGTAAAATAAATAAATAAATAATAAAAATTTAAAAATATATATAAAAGCAAGGAAAACGGTCAGTATAGCTTACACTGGGCTGACACCTTCTGAACCACGCCCACCAGTATTATTTCCCCTCAAACTGAAGGCTTATACAGGACTGCCAATAAAATAAAAGAAAAAATTACACTCGATGAGGTCTGGGCATCACAGTCTGTAAGTTAAACTATGTATGGGGCAACACAGGGCTTCCCAGCTGGCGCTACTGGTAAAGAACCCACCTGCCAGTGCAGAGATGCAAGAGATGTGGGTTTGATCCCTGGGTCGGGAAGATGCCCTCGAGGAGGAAACAGCAACCCACTCCAGTATTCTTGTCTGGAGAATCCCATGGACAGAGGAGCCTGGCGGGTTACAGTCCCCAAGGGGGTCACAAAGAGACGTACAGGGCTGAACCGACTTAGCACACACGGGACAACATGTGTGTTTCCACAGTAAACGATGCCGTGTTCAGACCACGCTATTGCTGCCAAACCGTCCTGGTTCCCTTCATTGCTTGCCTTGCCGTTGAGTGATTTTACACCTCAGGAGGTGCTTGATGACCGAGAGGAATGCAGAACAGTGGTCATCAACAGAGATGAAGATTCTTCATCCGGAAATTCGATTGACTTCTCTGCCCTCCAGAAAAGGAAGTCAGTCGTAGCCACCGAACCACCAGGGAAATCCCAATATCCATATTGTTATTAATCTACACAGAGCATTCTGTTTTGTTCTCNAGATTCTTCATCCGGAAATTCGATTGACTTCTCTGCCCTCCAGAAAAGGAAGTCAGTCGTAGCCACCGAACCACCAGGGAAATCCCAATATCCATATTGTTATTAATCTACACAGAGCATTCTGTTTTGTTCTCGAATGGAGCTGTCACAGCCTACCATTGTTTCCCTCAGCAGTGAAGTGTTACATACCATCTGGGACATTGGTTCACTTACTATCTGCCTGAGAGTCATGGGTTTACCTCTTCTTTGCAAACTATCCTTTAAAAGAGCTTTTTTATTCCCCTTCACAGAACAGACTTATTTTAGGGGGCGAGAGAGAGGGGAAAAAAAAAAACACAGCAAAACCTTCCGAAGGAAGATTTATTGACAAAGTTCCACCTACCGAGTTCCGCCTAGAGATGTATTTCAAATTTCCACTGAGAAAACAATTACAAGATAAAACTCTATCTTATGACGCATCCGTCTCCGTCTTGGAAGAAGTTAGCCGGCTTCCTGACCTTTCCAGTCTCCAGATGGAGCTTGAATATTGTCAAGCTTGTGGTAAATCCTTCTTTTAAAAAAACGGATAATGCTTGTCAGCCAGAGTGTTTTCATTTTGTGCGGGGCTGCGAGCCCTGTCTCCCTGTTGATGGGGTTCAAGGCGTGCTAACCTACAGCAGAAAAGCTTGGCGTCCTGAGTGTTTGGAGCTGAATGAGTCAGAGGGAAGCACAGACCACAAACAGGTGGTCTCCTAGCCCACCCGGCGAGCTTGCCCTTGGTCCTTACAAGCAGTCATGAAAGTGCCACGTGAGGCACATCCTGCCAGCATCAGGAGGAGATAGCATCTCTTCTTATCAGCAGAGGTGGGGGTTTGGGGAGGGGCTGAGAAATCTCTAGACGATATTCCTTGTTAAACTTGGCATCACTGACTCCGTGGACGTGAGTTTGGGTGGACTCCGGGAGGTGGTGATGGACAGGGAGGCCTGGCGTGCTGCGGTCCACAAGGTCGCAAAGAGTCAGACATGACTGAGCGACTGAACTGAACTGAAAGTCGCCCTCACCCGTTCACTGTCTGAAGCCCCAAACCCTTAGAGTCTTGTCAGTTCGGTACAGATTCACCGTCTGTCTGTAAAGGTACAAAGTTCCCTGCTGGGGTCCCTTTCTTCGATTTCCATTCCCTTGTGAAGGATTCCAGGTGAACTTTTAATAAAACATGTACACTTCTTTTCCTGTTGATCTCTTCTGTCTCCTTCCTTGTCAGACTCAGCTCCAGATTCAAAAAAAAAAAAAAGGTGGAGAATTTTTGCCCCCCTGATGTCATAATAGAAATATTCTGAGAGGTCAGAACTCTGGCCATCATGACGTCATTCTCCTGCCTTGCCCTCCAAAGGATCCGTAAGAAATCTGGCCACAGATGGCCACAGACCAGGGGGCTTGCTGACTGCAGACCCAGACTGCTTATAGGGGACGAGCTGCGAACTGATTTCAGCAGGTGCCAAGCCCTGGAGTTGGGAAGGTGTCTCCAGTCTGGAAGATCCCCTGGAGAAGGAAAAGGCAACCCACTCCAGTATCCTTGCCTGGAAAATCCCATGGACAGACGAGCCTGACAGGCTGCAGTCCATGGGGTCGCAAAGAGTCAGGCACAGCTGAATAATTAACACAGGCTCTGGAGAGGACTTCTCAGGTGTTAACACCCGTGTGTCCTGGCTCTCGGGAGCCCTTGTCTTACTCTAAAATTTACCAGACGAAGAGCCAGAGGGTGAGTCCTCATCTACAGAGGTGAATTCTCCTCCGAGCTCTCTGGCTGTTGGAAGAATTCATTTCTTCGGGGCGGTCAAACTCAGAATGGGTGGCTTCCGAGAGACGCTGCTGTGTTGAGAGTCTTGTCTGTAAACCTTCTTTGGAAAGGCTCATGGAGGAGGTCAGATCCGTCAACAACAATTTCTTCCTGAGTGACAGCTCAAAGTCTGTGCTTGGAGTAGGGAACCTTAATCCTGCATTAAAAAGTCTCATCTTTCCTAAAAATCCTTCAAAAGAGTCACTTGCTCAGTCAATCAGTCATGTCTGACTCTTTGCGACCCCATGGACTGTAGTCCGCCAGGCTCCTCTGTCCGTGGGATTGTCCAGGCAAGAATACTAGAGCACATTGCCGTTTCCTCCTCCAGAGGATCTTCCTGGACCAGGGATGGAACCCAGTCTCGGGCATTGGCAGCTGGATTCTTACCACTGATCCACCAGAAAAGCTTGTGTCTGCAGCCTCATGACTGGACTGACATCCGTGCGATGCAAGGGCCAGGCTGACCTTGAAAGGCGGGAACTTTATGGGATGCACAGGCCAGGGGTGGTGGGGATCTTGGGGGCATCTGTATAATTCCACTCCCTGCAGTTATAAAAAAAAAAATCAGATCTTCTCCCACAGATATAACTGTAACAAGGCTGAGAAAACTCATTTGTCTACGACTTAGGCAGTGCCAACTCAGTTTTAAAGGTCATCTTTTTTTTTACCTTCACCCCAAAGACTTAATTAAGCTGTGGATACCTCTAATGAGAGATTTTGCTGGCGACTGAGAAATGAGGAGCGTGGAATAACAGTGTTCCTCGGTTCATTTTTTTTTTTAAATTATGCCAAGGGCCCCCTTTGCCTTATTCCCTGTATAGTTAAGTCAGGCAACAGAGAGAATGTCTGTGCCCGCCCGTCAAATTCATATATGGGGTCCTGACTCATGTGAAACAGAATGAAGGGGTGGGGTCTCTAGGAAGTGATCAGGTCGTGAGCCCCTTAAATGGGATTAGGACTTTATAAAGGATACCCCAGAGAGCTCTGTGGGTTTCCCAGATGATGCCAGTAGTAAAGAAGAGCCCTGCTGATGCAGGAGATGTAAGAGATGTGGGTTTGATCCCTGGGGCAGGAAGATCCCTTGGAGGAGAGCATAGCAACCCACTCCAGTATCCTTGCCTGGAGAATCTCCATGGACAGCGGAGCCTGGTGTGCTACGATCCATGGGATCGCAAAGAGTCGGACATGACTGAAGCTACTGAGCACAGCACAGACATCTCCATCACCCTGGGACACTCCAGGGCATCCCCACGAGAAGACGGCTGTCTAAGAACCAGCAAGCCTGCCTGACCTCACGACACAGTAAGTCTGTTGGCGTTGTGATCTTGGACTTCCCAGACTCCAGAAATATGAAGGGAAAAAACATCTGATATGCAAGCCATCCCATCTGTCAAAATTTTGTTACAGTGGCCCAAACTGAGAACGTCCAGTCTCAGGAGGGGACTCTTGGCGGGTGGAATGCAGCGCTTGTCCAAAACAGCTAAATAAAGAGCATCGTGCACTGTGTGGATTTATGGCTGAGATGTTTAGCCGTCATTTGAGAACTTTCAGAATTTTTTTTGGCTGTGACACGTGGCTTGTGGGATTTGTTCCCCCGCCTCCATGACCAGGGAGTTGAATCCCAGCCCCTCGGCAGTGACACTGGGTAGTCCTAACGAGTGGACGGCCAGTGAACACTCTCACCTGAGATTCGGAGTGAAGCTTTGGTGCTAGGGATGACTCAGGGAGGGGAACCCACAGGCTAGACGGTGGGACTGGAGGTCTGAAGAGGAATGAGTGCCTTTCAACTCCAGGGCCTGCATTCAGCGATGAGGCACTTGAAGCTTTTTGCTGCTGTTTAGCCGCTCACTCGTGCCTGACTCTTTGCAGCCTCACGGAGTGCAGCACACCAGGCTTCCCTGCCCATCAGCAACTACGTGGAGCTTACTCAGACTCATGTCCATGAAGTGGGTGAGGCCATCCAGCCATCTCATCCTCTGTTGTCCCCTTCTCCCCCCACCTTCAATCTTTCCCAGCATCAGGGTCTTTTCCAATGAGTCTTTTCTTCGCATCAGGTGGCCAAAGGATTGGAGCTTCAGCAACAGCCCTTCCAATGGATGTTCAGGGCTGATTTCCTTTAGGATGGACAGGGTGGGGATTTTTCTAGAGATCACAGAAGGAGTGGGTTTGCAACGGGTCAAGACCCTGGGTCTCAGAATCCTAGCCCCATCTGTGTCTATCCTCTGTCATTTACAGCTGATGACCCCATACAGAAGAAGGTCTGAAAAGACAGGAAGCGCTGGGCGTCAGTGCTGGGAACTAACAGAATCCAATCTTCCCATAAAAATACAGCATTGCAGTCCTTGGAGTTCTCTGAGCGCCGTTCTAGCCTTTGGACCTTAAGAGAGACAGGAGGTCCACACCTGAACATCAACCTCAGGTCAATGACAAACAACACTGATGTCATTAACAACTTTATAAGAAGATCCAAGTCAAACTATACCAGCGCAACTAAAGCAGAAGGAAGGTGGGCAGGCGGAGCTACCAAATGATGCTACCATCCCTGTCCTGGGCATAAACCGGGAGAAAACTGTCATTTAAAAACATACACACACCCCTCCACTCACAGCAGCACTATTTGCGATAGCCAAGACACAGAAACATCCTGAGTGTCCTCCAAGAGAGCAGCGGCTAAAGAAACTATGCAGATGATGTGGATGGACCCAGAAACTGTCAAAACAGACTGAGGTAGGTCAGAAAGAGACAAACACACATTAACACATACATAGAGAATCTCGATGGAGAAGGCAATGGCACCCCACTCCAATACTCTTGCCTGGAAAATCCCAGGGACGGAGGAGCCTGGTAGGCTGCGGTCCATGGGGTAGCTAAGAGTCAGACACGACTGAGTGATTTCACTTTCACTCTTTGCTTTCATGCACTGGAGAAGGAAATGGCAACCCACTCCAGTGTTNACCCCATACAGAAGAAGGTCTGAAAAGACAGGAAGCGCTGGGCGTCAGTGCTGGGAACTAACAGAATCCAATCTTCCCATAAAAATACAGCATTGCGGTCTTTGCAGTTCTCTGAGCGCCGTTCTAGCCTTTGGACCTTAAGAGAGACAGGAGGTCCACACCTGAACATCAACCTCAGGTCAACGACAAACAACACTGATGTCATTAACAACTTTATAAGAAGATCCAAGTCAAACTATACCAGCGCAACTAAAGCAGAAGGAAGGTGGGCAGACGGAGCTACCAAATGATGCTACCATCCCTGTCCTGGGCATAAACCGGGAGAAAACTGTCATTTAAAAACAAACACACACCCCTCCACTCAGAGCAGCACTATTTGCGGTAGCCAAGACACAGAAACATCCTGAGTGTCCTCCAAGAGAGCAGCGGCTAAAGAAACTGTGCAGATGATGGGGTAGCTAAGAGTCAGACACGACTGAGTGATTTCACTTTCACTCTTTGCTTTCATGCACTGGAGAAGGAAATGGCAACCCACTCCAGTGTTCTTGCCTTGAGAATCTCAGGGATGAGGGAGCCTGGTGGGCTGCCGTCTATGGGGTCGCCCAGAGTCAGACACGACTGAAGCGACTTAGCAGCAGCAGCAGAGAATCTTGAAAAACGGTACAGACGAACCTATGTGCAAGGCAGAAATACAGACACAGAGAACAAACCTATGGACGCCAAGGGTTGAAGGGGGTGTGGGAGGAACGGGAAGCTTGGGGTTGACATATTTACAGTATAGATACTATGCATAAACTAGATAACCACGGTGAACCTACTGGACAGCACAGGGAACTCTGCTCGACACTCTGTGATGACGTAATTGGAAAGCAAATCCCAAAAAAAGAGGGGTTATATGTATATGCATGGCTTATTCGCTTTGCTGTACAGCAGAAACTAACACAGCATTGCCAAGCAACTATCATCCAGTAAAATAATACAGAAAAGGAAGGTGCCTGAGAATATCACGTAAAATGATCGCGAAAGTCATGTCTGACTCTTTGCCACCCCACGGACTATAGAAGCTGTGGAATTCTCCAGGCCAGAATACGTCAGTGGGGAGCCTTTCCCTTTTCCGGGGGATCTTCCCAACCCAGGGATCGAACCCAGATCTCCCGCATTGCAGGCGGATTCTTTACCAGCTGAGCCACCAGGGGAGCCCAAGAACATAAATGGGTAGCCTCTCCCTTCTCCAGAGGCTCTTTCTGACCCGGGAATTGAACTGGGGTCCCATGTATTGCAGGCGGATTCTTTACCAACCAAGCTTCCCGGGAAGCCTGAGTCTCACATAGGGACATACTGAAAAGTTTGGGTTCATCTGGTCTAGATGGGTGGAGAGTGAAGCCAGGGGTTGCCGTGGCCCTCCCAGCAGCTGGAACCACACATGGTTCCCTCTTGTCCATTCAGTGCAGCCCTAGCAAGGGTTCGAGGAACATCAAGTCCTTCCCTGGATTGGGGCAGCCTTCCACCCGACTCTAAAGGAAGCGTGTTTCAGAGCCGTCACGGGGACCTGTCTTGTTTGTGAACCCGGTCCCCCGATCTACACCATCTCACACACTTGTGTTAAGAATGCTGGCTCTGTCTCCTTCCTCATGCCTCCACCACTGTCTTGCAGATCCGCTTACTCCCCACATTCCTCCAGAACTTGGCCTGTGCTTGTCTTGCTAATTAAAACAAAAGAAAAAAACTCCTTCTAAGCCTTGGTGATCAGACTTGATCAGGTATTTGAATCCGCTCGGAGCACTCATTATGGAAACCAACCAAATTGCTCTGCAGTGGCATGGATGGACTTGGAAGGTATTACGCTGAGTGGAAGAGACAGAAAGACAATGACACTGTGATATCACTTCTACGTGGAATCTGAAAAAAGCCACAGACGTGTGAATATGAGTTACAGGAAGCAGGCTCATGGATACAGAGCAAAGCAGTGGTTACCAGTGTGGAGAGGAAAAGGGGAGAGGGGCAATGTGGCGGAGAGAGAAAGAGAGAAGCTCTTGGGTATAGACTAAGCTGTAAGGAAGCGTTGCACAGCTCAAGAGGAGACGGCCGCTATTTTACAATAACTACAAATGCAATATAACCTTGAAATACCGAGTCGCTCTGTGGAATACCTGTAACTTACATGAGGGCATCCAGATTGTGCAGTAGTGAAGAATCTGCCTGCAAGGCAGGAGACACTGGTTTGATTCCTGGGTCGGGAAGATCCCCTGGAGGAGGCAATGGCAACCCCACTCCAGTATCCTTGCCTGGAAAATCCTATATCTAGGCTTCCCTGGTGGCTCAGACTGTAAAGCGTCTGTCTGCAACGCAGGAGACCCAGGTTTGATCCCCGGGTCCAGAAGATCCCCTGGAGAAGGAAATGGCAACCCCACTCCAGTATTCTTGCCTGGAAAATCCCATGGAGCCTGGTGGGACGTGACTGAGCGACCTCACTACACGATATTAGTAGAGCAACTGCACTTTAACACAAATACTTTTTTTTAATTAAAAAATAATAATTCAAACGCTCCTTGATGAAACCGTTCCTTCCGCCCGACCTACCCCACCCTGAGTACCTGTCTGAGGACGATCATCTTGGCCCTGACGGTCTGAAGGTCTAAGGGGTTCCCAGGAGATGGTGGGGCAGACGCTCAGGAACCNTGCACTTTAACACAAATACTTTTTTTTAATTAAAAAATAATAATTCAAACGCTCCTTGATGAAACCGTTCCTTCCGCCCGACCTACCCCACCCTGAGTACCTGTCTGAGGACGATCATCTTGGCCCTGACGGTCTGAAGGTCTAAGGGGTTCCCAGGAGATGGTGGGGCAGACGCTCAGGAACCTTGAGTTGGGGGTGGCAGGAGGTGACAAGGCAACATGACGTCACAAGTTATCATCGCTGCTGTCTGATCTCTGTGGCTTCAACCTCCTGGTTTTTTTGTGTTTTTTTTTTTTTTTCTTTCAGCATCCCCTTTACCAGCATCAACCGAATGAGCTAACCTTCTCCAAGTGGTCCTGATAGGTAAGCATATGCCTTTCTCCCACCCCCACCCAGACCCCTGCCTCTGGTGCTGTAATGCCAAAAGCATTAGTTTTGTCCCAGCAAAGACGAAACCCGGCTTGGAGCTACACAGAGCTTACAAAGGCAAATCAGAAGCCAGCTGAGTCTCTCCTACCTTCTTCCTCTGGTGACTCAGTAAAGAGAAAGTGAAATCGCTCAGCCGCAAATCGTTCAGCAGCGTCCAGTTCTTTGTGACTCCATGGACTCTTTGTGACCTCTTTGTCAGCCCACCAGCCTCCTCCGTTCATGGGATTTCCAGGCAAGAATACTGGAGTGGGTTGCCATTTCGTTCTCCAGGGCACCTTCCCAACCCAGGGATCAAACCCGGGTGTCCCGCTTTGCAGGAAGACGCTTTACCGTCTGAGCCACCAGGGACGCTTCTTACAATGTAAAGGAATCTGCCTACAATGCAGGAGATGCGGGGTCCACCCCTGGGTCTGGAAGATTCCCCTGGAGGAGGAAGTGGCAACCCACTCTAGTATTCTTGCCTGCAGAATTCCATGCAGAGAGGAGGCTGGCGGGCTGCAGTCCACGGGGGTCTCAAGAGACTGGGACATGACTGAGCGACTAACACTTCAGTATTGTCATGCTAAACAGAGGTCAACTCTCTCAGAATCCGGCGTCTGACAAATGTCTGTTCCATTTCTTCTTCCCATCTGTTCCCGACACTCCTAAAAGCAGTGCCTCTGGGGGCGGTCCACCAGAATCGAGATCAGGACCGAGGGATCAGCAGTTTTGAAAGCACGGACTTCAGCCCATCCTCATGAGACCACCTTCCACGCATCAGCCAGCATCTGTCTGCCCTGGTGAGGTGCAGAACCACCGTTTGGAGCAGGACCCAGTTTCTTTAGCAGCTTTCACTGATTGGCTGGAGAGGGGGACCTGGTTTCTTTAGCAGCTTTCACTGACTGGCTGGTGGAGCTACCTAGAGCTTAATCACCTACCTCATCTCCCCACGTGGCTGCGGGACTGAAAGCTGCAGGGCGGGGTGAGTCACGTGTGGGTTCCGACTGTGCCGGCTGCCAAACCGCCCTTTATGGAAGCTGTCATAACTGGGATTTTCTGGGCCACCCTTCAACTCGTGGCCATTGTATGTTAAAACGGACCCTATGCACTCATCATCAGCGTTGCTAAATGTGTTTACACAGAGAAATACAACCGGCGAAGCTCCTCGAGTTAATTACGTCAATGGCACTTTAGAACTTCGTGCTGAAAGCAGCATTGTTTCAGTTCAGTTGCTCAGTTGTGTCCGACTCTTTGTGACCCCATGGACTGCAGCACGCCAGCCTTCACTGTCCATCCCCACCTCCCCTGGAGTTTGCTCAAACCCACGCCCATCGAGTCGGTGATGCCGTCCACTGTCTCATCCTCTGTCTCACCTTCGTCTCTTCACTTCAATCTTTCCCAGCATCAGGGTCTTCTCCAATGAGTTAACTCTTTGCATCAGGTGGCCAAAGAATCGGAGTTTTCAGCTTCAGCATCAGTTCATCCAATGAATATTCAGGACTGATTTCCTTTAGGATGGACTGGTTGGATCTTCTTGCAGTCCAAGGGACTCTCAAAAGTCTTCTCCAACACTGCAGTTCAAAGCATCAGTTCTTCAGCGCTCAGCCCTTTTTATGGCCCAACCCTCACATCCATGCATGACTACTGGAAAAACCATAGCTTTAACTGTACTGGCTTTTGTCAGCAAAGAGAAAGGATGCTCCCCTCATGAGAAAGGCATTCAGTGACTCTGAACGAGGGAACATGCAGGCTGGTTTGTCAACACACATCTAACTGGCCCTCCACCCAAAGAGCAGAGACATTCAGACTGGCTGACTCTCCTCTGAAATGACACAGGAAGAAGTGATGAAACAGAACCGGAAAATGCTACTTCTTAACCTAATTTCGTCCCTCTAGAAACTGGATGAAACCATTAAAAGTCTCACAAACTGCGTCTCTTTCTCAGCAAAACTTCACCTTCCCAATGCCGTGCTGTGCGATTTCGTTCCTTTCTGCCGCCCCAAATAAACCCAATAAGTCATCAGAGCAAAATGTCCTGTATAAGTATGGGAGCACAACTGTTTCAACTTCCTACTTTTGATCTATTTTCATAGTACCCTCATTGTGTCATAAGAACCCACGGAGTGATCCAAGACAAATAAAGATATCACCAAACCATCTTGCATGAAAAACAAACAAACTGACTTGAAGCTATTTTTTTTTTAAGTTTGTCATAAGTTCTCTCTCTGATGCATATTATGATATATGTCGGTGCAGTTCACTTCAGTCCCTCAGTTGTGTACAGCTCTTTGCAACACCATGGACAGGCCTCCCTGTCCATCACTAACTCCCGGAGCTTACTCAAACTCATGTCCATGAGTCAGTGGTTCCGTCCAACCATCTCATCCTCTGTCATCCCCTTCTCCTCCCACCTTCAATCTTTCCCAGCGTCAGGGCCTTTTCCAATAAGTCAGCTCTTCGCATCAGGTGGCCAAAGGACTGGAGTTTCAGCTTCAGCATCAGTCCTTCAAATGAACACCCAGGACTGATCTCCTTTAGGATGGACTGGTTGGATCTCCTTGAAGTCCAAGGGACTCTCAAGAGTCTTCTCCAACACCTCAGTTCAAAAGCATCCATTCTTCAGCGCTCAACTTTCTTTATAGAAAGAATATATATACATTAAATGTATATGTATGTAATATATGATATATGTTCCCCGGCTCAGGAAGATCCCCTAGAGAAGGCTATGGCATCCCACTCCAGTATTTGTTTTTCTCTTCCTGACTTATTCACTTAGTATGGATATTAGTAATTGCTAAGTATTCAATTACTATTGACTACTAACTTCTTAATTGATTACTCACTTAGTAATCTCCAGTTGCATCCACGTTGCTGCAAATGCCATGGTTCCCTTCTTTTTCGTGGCTGCATAATATTCCACTGAATATAGGTGTCCCACCTTCCTCATCCAGTCTTCTGTAGAGGGACACTGAGGGTACTTCCATGTCTTGGCGGTTGTAAATAGTGCTGCCGTGAACTCTGGGGTGTTTCTCTCTTTCTGAATGANCACTCCAGTATTTGTTTTTCTCTTCCTGACTTATTCACTTAGTATGGATATTAGTAATTGCTAAGTATTCAATGACTATTGACTACTAACTTCTTAATTGATTACTCACTTAGTAATCTCCAGTTGCATCCACCTTGCTGCAAATGCCATGGTTCCCTTCTTTTTCGTGGCTGCATAATATTCCACTGAATATAGGTGTCCCACCTTCCTCATCCAGTCTTCTGTAGAGGGACACTGAGGGTACTTCCATGTCTTGGCGGTTGTAAAGAGTGCTGCCGTGAACTCTGGGGTGTTTCTCTCTTTCTGAATGAGACTTTTATCTGGCTATGTGCCCAGGAGTTGGATGGCTAAATCATATGGTAACTCTGTTTGTTTGTTTTTTTTGACTTCTTGAGGAACTTCCAGACTGTCTTCTGTGGTGTCTGTGCCAGTTTACTTTCCTCACCAAGAGTGCACAAGGCCTCGTTTTTCTTCACATCCTGGCCAGAACTTGTTATCTCTTTTCTTTTTGATAAAAAGCTCTCTGATCTCTCTAAGCCTGTGATGGGAGATGTTACCATGCTTCTGACTTGCATTCTCCTGATGATTGGTGATGCTGAACATCTTTTCACGTATCTCTTGGCTATCTGTATGTCCTTTTTGGAAAAAAGCGTCTTTTCAGATTGTGCTATGATACTCATTTTTAACTGATGCCTTAGTTCTTCACACTATGCCATGAGAAGATGGAAGTCATCTCATTATTGGTGGAAATGTCTCATCGTGCTGAATAAATGCTAAAAGAAGCCTCTACCAGTGACCCAAGTTTTATCCCTTAATCAAAAGAGTGCATTCCAAAACTGAACATTTTAGCTTTTTACTGGATCTTTACTTGGCTGTTTTCCTGAGGTGAGATGCTATTTATATAATCCCAGATTCATCTGAAACTACTTTCTCTGCTGTCGCTAAAGAAAAAAGTTCCAAATATCAGCAGAAGAATGCAAATATTAGCACGCTGCAGATACTCAGCTGTTTCTTACTTACAAAGAAAAAAATATCAATTTCATGTGGTTCCACCTAGAAATAATTCACTTACTGAGAACTCGCCTTTTACGTTGTCCTTCCTTTTTAAGAATGGAAATTGTGAGAGATGAATAATGGGTATTTTGGTCTCACTGTCTGAAGTGGTTTGTACTGAATTTAGGTAGTATTGATTCATTGATTTGCTCATTCTTTCAAGAGAGATTTATGAATATCCATTGTGTGTCCACGAATGGGCTATACTGTGTTGGTTCAAAACAGGATACAACGCAGTCTGTGCCCTAAAGAAAATTTTCAATGTGGTCTGATTCTGGCATGTTCTCGAGAAAGTGATACTCTTGGGAAAATGAGCACCTTTCTAGATATCAGTGCCCTGGTCTCAGAGGATTTTAAGAGCCCTAGAAGACATGTCCAACTCTTCACGAGCCCATGGACTGTAGCCCGCCAGGCTCGTCTCTCCATGGGATTCTCCAGGAAAGAATTCTGGAGTGGGTTGTCATTTCCTTCTCCAGGGGGTCTCCCTGACTCAGGGATCAAACCCATGCCTCATGCACCGGCAGGCAGATTCTTTACCACTGAGCCACCAGAGAAGTCCTAGAAGATATTACCCAGTTTCTAAGTTTCAGCTGAGGATACAAAAATTAGTACAGCACCAAGAAGTCAGGCTGAACAGAAAAAAAAAAAGAACTTTCTGACAACAAAACTAACTCTTCTCCAAGAACACTTAGGATGTGCATTTTTCCAGGAGAGGGTTAATTTCAGAGTGGGTCGTTTGTGAGCAGCGGCGGGAGACAATAACATCTCAAGGTTTCTTGGCCGGCTTGCGTGATTCTCCGATGCAGCACGGTTTTACTTCCCCATCCCCGCGGGGAAAAATAAAGATATGGAATAAAGCACTTTTACAACTTTGATTAACTTTACACAGAAGGACGAGATCGTGTATCTGGAAGGTGAACTTGGGATTTGTAAAGTGATGAGTATATTTAGGAGCGTCATAAAGAATAATGACCCCGCCACGGAAAATGGTAAAGGGACGACATAATGTCTCCAATTCTTCATTTTCTGGGGGAGAAAAAGGCTTAATAATGATTATGGTAGTTTATAATGGGATTTTAGCGTCTGCCTAACTGTGTTTTGATTTTCCAGGGTTTGTGCTGGGCGCTGTAATTGGTAATTCCTCCTGATTGCAGACTGCACTGCGGCTCCCCCGCCACTCTGTTCAGTCTGAGCACCAGCCTCTGCATTCTTTTCGGGCTGATTTGAAGGTAATGAAGCAATCTATATTTAGGTATTTTGCAGAGGTGGTGGTTTTTTTTTTTTTTTTTTTTGGTTAAATGTTAAGTGTACTTTTTTTTTTCCCCCCTGTAGAAAATGCTGCTAACAGCAAAGGAGTGAAATGAATTTTCAGGAGAAAGTATTTGAAACCTGACCAGATTTTAATCAGTTTCATCTCATCTCCAATCCCCAACTCACTTTAGATGCTGATGAAGGATAAATGGAGAGACAGACTGTATTTGTCAACGTCTGTTCAAATGCCATCAATACTTGATGGAGACCACAGTTAACACTTCAGGAGAGATCCCCATTTAGACCGCAGGGAAACAGAAATTCCTGTACAGATGGGGTCAACTTGGGAGCACAAGTAACCCAACATGTTAAGATGTGGAAATTTATATTAAAAAAAAAAAGATGCGCCCTGTGAGACCCTCACGTGGCAGGTGTGAAGGGTCACAGGAAGGCACGCTTGGATAAATGGAATCCCTGGTTCTACTTTATGTCCCTATCTGAGTCCTGTCCTTTTCATTCTCAGCTGACTTCCGTTCATCATTTTCTTGCTATATTTATTTTGCTTATATACTTTCTTTCTAAGCCACCTGAAAACATATGCGGAAAATAAGAGATAATGTGGAAACAAGTGTGGAAAACATTTGTGCAAAATGAGAGATAATGAATGGATGTATGGATGGGTGGATGGTTAGATGGAGAGGCAGGGAGGATGGGTAAATAAATGGATGCATGGACGTNCTCAGCTGACTTCCGTTCATCATTTTCTTGCTATATTTATTTTGCTTATATACTTTCTTTCTAAGCCACCTGAAAACATATGCGGAAAATAAGAGATAATGTGGAAACAAGTGTGGAAAACATTTGTGCAAAATGAGAGATAATGAATGGATGTATGGATGGGTGGATGGTTAGATGGAGAGGCAGGGAGGATGGGTAAATAAATGGATGCATGGACGTGTGCATGGATTTGTGAATGGATAAACAGGTGGGTGGAAGGATAGATAGATGGAGTGGATGACTAGATGGATGGATGGATGGGGAGACAGATGGGTCCATAGGTAAGTGGTTGAATGGCTGAGTAGGTGAATGGATGTATGGATGGATGTGTGAACAGAAGGATGGGCTGAATGAATGGATGAATGAGTGAAAAGATAGATTTATGGATGGGGGAAGAGATGGATGGATGGATGGATAGATGGATGGATTGATGTAGAAATGGATGGGTCAGTAGGTAAGTGGATGGATAGATGAAAAGAGGTTGAGATGGATAAATGGATGGATGAATGAGTAGAAAGATGGATTTATGGATGGGTGAAGAGATGGATGGATGGATGAATGGATGGATGGACGGATGCAGAGATGAATGGGTCAATAGGTAAGTGGATGGATGGATGAACAGAGGTTGAGATGGATGGATGGATGGATGGATGAGTGGAAAGATGGATTTATGGATGGGTGAAGAGATGGATAGACGGATGGATGGATGGATTGATGTAGAGATGGATGGGTCAATAGGTAAGTGGATGGATGGATGAACAGAGGTTGAGATGGATAAATGGATGGATGAATGAATGAATAGAAACGTGGATTTGTGGATGGATGGGTAGATTTGGGGTGGATGGGGTAGATGAATGGATGGCAGATTTTTTGAATGATGGATGGGGAGACAGAAGGGTCCATAGGTAAGTGGATGAATGGATAGATATGTGGANGGATGGATGGATGGATTGATGTAGAGATGGATGGGTCAATAGGTAAGTGGATGGATGGATGAACAGAGGTTGAGATGGATAAATGGATGGATGAATGAATGAATAGAAACGTGGATTTGTGGATGGATGGGTAGATTTGGGGTGGATGGGGTAGATGAATGGATGGCAGATTTTTTGAATGATGGATGGGGAGACAGAAGGGTCCATAGGTAAGTGGATGAATGGATAGATATGTGGATGGATGGGTGGATGAACAGGATGGGATGGATGGATGGATGGATGGATGTAGGAAAGCGAATGTAGGTGAGTGGGTGTGTGAGTGAATAGGTAAGTGGGTGGGTACGTGAACAGAAGGGTGGGATGGATGGATGAATAGAAACGTGGATTTGTGGATGGATGGATAGATGTAGGGATGGATGGGTCAATAAGTAGGTGGATGCATGGTGAGAACATGAATGGGTAGACTTGTGGGTGGACGAAAAGGAGGATGTGATGGATGGATGACAGAAGGGAAAGATGGATTTGGGCATGGATGTCAAGATGAGGTAGAGGAATACATAGAAAATAGAGTGGACAGATGAACGGATAGATGGATGGGAAAAAATTAGATGCATATATCAATCAATAACATGGGTAGATGGATTCACAGTGTGTGGGTAAATGGGTAGATGAATGACTACATGAATGAACAAAAAGAAAGCTGGAGGAACACACTTCTGTCAGCGACCCTCTTGGGGAAACATCCCTCTCTACCACACGGGGGTCTGTCTCATCTTTTTCTTCCTCTCCATCGTTAACAGTGACAGGGCTTTAGTTGAGCTCTTCATCACCTGTTGAATGAATTCTCCTTCTTCGACTCTCTTTCCTCTGAGAGACTCCTCCTTTGTTCCCCTCGCTCTTTCAAGAGATGAGCTTTCCTCTGAGAGACTCCTCCTTTGTTCCCCTCGCTCTTTCAAGAGATGAGGCAGCCCTTTCTTTCTACGCCCAAATCACCCTGAATGTCACTTCCTCGCAGCACACACCATACTCTTTGCCATCTTTCTGTCTCCCGTGATGAACAGTGAGACCTCCTCGAGACTCTTGTTTCCATCTCGTCTTGGTATCCCCAAGCACTGCACGTGGTGTTCTGAGTGTGGCAANACACACCATACTCTTTGCCATCTTTCTGTCTCCCGTGATGAACAGTGAGACCTCCTCGAGACTCTTGTTTCCATCTCGTCTTGGTATCCCCAAGCACTGCACGTGGTGTTCTGAGTGTGGCAATAACAGATGCTAGCATTTATTATGTCCCCCCCGGCCACTCTGTCACAGGCACTTCCTATGCACTTCCTATGTGTCATTTCAGCCCCACAACAATCGCGACGGGTCGGTATTGCTGTGATTCTCATTCACAATCAAGAAAGTTTGAAGACAGAGCTGAAGACTGATCACAAACCTCGGTCCTCTGACTCTAGACCATGCATTCTTTCACGGTCAGTATCGTCCCAAGTGGGTGAAAATTCTTTCTTGGGAGGTGAAAATAATCATACTCATTTTATGCACAGAGTTCCCAAATACAGAATGGAGAAGCAGGGCTTCTGTGAAAACTTCACAGAGGGGTGGGTTAGGAACACATGTGTGAAAAAGTACCTTAGTGTCCAATCATGAAAAAAGACAGAGCTATTCACAGCAGCTAAGACAGACATACACAAGACAACCAGTCCATCCTAAAGGAAATCTGTCCTGAACAGTCATCGGAAGGACTGATGCTGAGACTGAAACTCTGATACTTTGGCCACCTGAGGCAAAGAACTGACTCACTGGAAAAGACCCTGATGCTGGGAAAGATTGAAGGAGGGGGGAGAAGAGGATGACAAAGGATGACATGGTGGGATGGATGAGATGGATCACCTACTCAATGGACATGAGTTTAAGTAAGTTCTGGGAGTTGGTGATGGACAGGGAGGCCTGGCGTGCTGCGGTCCAAGGGGGTCACAAAGAGCCGGACACAACTGAGTAACTGAACTGTGACTCAGACAGTAAAGAATCTGCCTGCAATGCTGGAGACCTGGGCTCGATCCCTGGGTTGGGAAGATCCCCTGGAGAAAGGAAAGGTTACCCACTCCAGTGTTCTGGCCTGGAGAGTTCCATGGACTGTATAGTCCACGAGGTCGCAAAAAGTCGGACGGGACTGAGTGGCATTCACTTTCCCGACGTATCTTCCATCTTTCATCTGTTCTTTTGATGGTAGGGTCCCTGATGACTTGCTTCTAACCAACAGAGTCCAGCAAAAAACGATGGGATGCACTTTCATGATTAGGTTATGTACAAGAGTGACTTATATCTTTCTAGCAGATCCTGTCTCTCTTGCTGGCTGGTGATAACGTAAGCAAGGAAGGGGATATGTCAAGCCAAGACATGCAGGGACAGCTCAAGGTAACAGCCAGCAAGGTCTCTCTGTCTCTGTCTTTCCCTGTCTCTGTCTCTCTCCCTCCCTCTCCAGTCACGTGCAAGGAGCTGAATCCTGCCAACAGTCACAGGAGTTCAGAAGCAAATCCTTCTCCACCCAAGTCTTCAAGGGAGACTCCAGTCCTGGCTGACACACTCAGAGCAACCTTGTGAGTCTCAGCTTGGCCACACCTGGAGCCCCGACCCTGATGGACAAGAACGCAGGCAATCATAAAAGTGTGTTCTTCAAAGGTGACAGCCGTCTGGCAGATCACTAAGACGAGGAGTTCAAATGCCTTGATCTGAAACCATGAGACCCAAGATATCGACACACATGAAGAGCAGAGCCTGTAGGTTTGTTCTCGCATCCCTTGAAAACACTGCCATGGATCTGAAGCAGATTTGAAAGTGACATTTGCCAGTGGTTGTGTTTGACTAATTGTGTAGGGAGATCACAGGGTTTATTGGTTGGGAAGCTGCAGCTGAGTCCTTTAAAACCATCTTCCACAGCACTTGAGTTGAGTTCTGCGTGCTGATCTATTTACAACTCCATGTTAAATTTCTTTTTTTTTTTTAATTGTGTTTATTTATTTTTGGCTGTGTTGGGTCTTCACTGCTGCACTCGGGTTTTCTCTAGTTATGGTGAGTTGGGGCTACTCTCAGCTGGGCAGAGGCTTCTCATGGCAGTGGCTTCTTTTGTTGAGCGTGGGCTCCAGGGTGCGTGGGCTTTAGAAGCTGGGGTGCACAGGCTTGAGTTGCTCCGTGGCATGTGGAATCTTCCTGGACCAGGGATTGAACTTGTGTCCCACTGCACTGGCAGTCGAACTCTTAACCACTGAGCCACCGACTCGATGGACATGAGTTTGAGTGCACTCCGGGAGTTGATGATGGACAGGGAGGCCTGGCGTGCTGCAGTTCATGAGGTTGCAGAGAGTCGGACTTGACTGAGCGACTGAACTGAGCCACTGGGAAATTCTGCACGCTTTCATGTTTAATGATGGTCATTTAGTCGGCTAGCTAGGATGGTTCGGGAGACCAGCAACCTCTGATAGATGCCACTCAGCCATCTGCTGAGGGATTGATGGGTGGAAGAATCGATGACATTCAGGCACACGTGACTATGAAGCAGTTTGTTATGCAGATAGAAAACAGAGCATTTCCTGAGCAGAAAAGCTCAGTTTTGATTCAGAGTGAAATGAGAAGAAGGGGGCAAGGAGGCTCTGATTTTACTGTATCAGGGGCTTTGACCATGTAGACGGTTTCTACAGGCTCAAGAGTTGGGATTTTCCTGGCTTGAATTTCCCCACCACCTTCTAGGCAACTTGCTCCTGGCTTTTTTTATATATAAAATAAATGTTTATTCATATTTTTGTATCTTTAGCCATGCTGCCTGGCATGTGGGAATCTTAGTTCCCCAACCAAGGATCAAAGAGGTACCTCCAGAATTGGAAGAACAGAGTCTTAACCACTGGACAAGTAGAGAAGTCCCACTCCTGATCTTTTCCTGGAAAACTCCTACTCACCCTTCAAAACCCAATTCAAATGTTCCCTTCTATGATGAACCTAGGTGGAGTCATTCACTCCCCTACCCCTGAAATCTTAATAAAAATATTTTTACCTTATTCTATATTTTTTTAATGGAGTCAAACTCTGATTACAGTGACCACCTAGTGACAACATCTATAAAAACAGTTGAATGTGAAACATTACACATGATCTGACTGATCAGGAGAAGATGAGGTTATCGAGTGCTGGTGTAGACTTGGCAGAGGAAGCCAGACATCACCCACATGCAAGGACTCATACGATCCCTTTCTTTGAAAGCACTCTAATCAACCTCCGAGGTGTAAAGGGTGTAGAAGCAATGGGTCTCTCCATGTCATGACAGAGCTCACCAGCTAAGGCAAAGCAGTTCAACGTTCATCGTGACTCATATCACAGGATGTTGTAGATGCCACGAGCAGGAAGAGCTGTTTTACTTGGGAGACCACCTGGGCACCAAGTCCCAGGGGTCCTCAAAAACAGTATCGGCTCACTGGTGTCAGAGCTCTGCAGTTCATGAAGCACTTTCATCTATTTCTCTCCGTTACTCTGTCGTGCATATGCATATTTTGGTCTGTTTGTCCCCGTTAATCCAGAAAAGACCACCTGTGAGGCAGAATGGCTATTATGGTACTTAACTTAGAGGTAAGAGAGTGGAGGCTCAGAAGGGCAGGCAGAAGGGTCGTTCGCCAAATGTGAATGATGGAGACTTGATTCCAGAGGGTCAGAGTTCCTGCCACACAAACTTTCCCAGGCTCAAGCTACTCAGATCCAGCTGCCCTTATTGCTAGCGTGTCTGCTCTGTCTTGAGAGCAGAATGATGGACAGCACACGCTGGATTCAGCACACATGCGCCGTGCTTGGGTTGAGAAATAGCATGCATCGATAAGACCTCCAAACTTTTGGAGACCTCCAGCGGTCTCCAAGCTTTGGGGCACCAGGGACTTCTGACACAGAAGAAAATTCTTCCATAGACAGTGTGGTGGAGGGAAGGTTTTGAGATGATTTTTTAAATGGGGGCGGAGGGTGCAACTTAGCTCCCTCGAGTGTGACCTTCACAGTAGAGTTCGAGCCCCCGTGAGAAACAAATGGCAACATTGATCTGATGGAGGCGGAGTTGAGGTGTGAATGCCAACAGTGGGGAGCAGCTGGAAACACACATGAAGTGTCTTCTTCTCTGGCTTGCCCACTGCTCACGTCCTGCTGTGCGACCCGATTCCTAACAGGCCACGGAGTGGTACCAGTCCACGGCCCGGGGGCCTGGGGAACCCCCCGTTTAGACAACGCACATGAGGATTCATTACAACTTCTAATAACAGAAGCTCCACAGCTGTGATCTCTCCCTTCCGTTACTCAGCAAAGGCACTCCGGGAAGAAGAAAGATGCGTGAGTCTCTGTTTGACAGTCCTCGTTCTCCATTGCCCTAAATCGTTGCTCTGCAGTGTTGCTATGACTTTCTTGAAGCACAGCAAGTTCTGGGGGTTTCCATACCATGATCTGAACTTGCTTCTCCAATCTCAAGACTCGTCCATGAGAGCGGAGGCCACCGGTGCACCGTCCGAGAAGAAGACCGCCCCATCCAGGAAGAGCTCAGACATTCCTCCCACCCTACTTGTGTAGCTTTGCGTGGAAAGGGTAGGGTGCAGGGAGATGAAGGGGGCAGACCCTCCAGGAGTTCCTTGTAGCTCGTGGACTTATGTGAGGGACAGGAGATTTCTGAAAAGCCCTCTCTCCTGCTTGCACCTCACAAAGGATGCGGCTTGTTTTCCCGTGGCCTGCGGGAGCCTCTGGGTCCGAGCCCTCTAAGATTCCATCAGACAAATGGTCTTTCTGTGCACTGTTATTTGCCCATCTTGACTGTGATGCCCAGACCCTGCAGAGGTCCACGACCACCGAAAGGGGGAGAGAGGCACAGATCTTGGAAGCCATGAGCAACTTGGAGATGCTAAGTTGCTGAATTGAATGATCACAGCCTCTTTTTATGTATTTCCTTGTCTCCGAGCTGTACTGGGTCTTCGAAGCTGTTTGCGTGTTCTAGTTGTGGACAGCAGGGGGCTACTCTTGCATGGGGTGTGTGGGCTTCTCATTGCAGCGGCTTCTCTTGTTGCAGAACTCAAGCTCTACCCGGGAGGGCTTGGTAATTGCAGTTCCTGGGCCGTGTAGTTGTGGCACATGGCCTCAGTTGTGCCCGAGGCATGTGGGATCTTCCTGGATCAGGGATCAAACCTGTGTCTCCTGCATTGGCAGGCGAGTTCTTTACCACTGAGCTGCTGGAGAAACCCTCACGACTTCTTTTTCCCTGACCTCGTCTGACCCCAAATAAATAAATATTTGCCCCAAGCATACTCAAAGTTGGGCTTGCCCGGTGGCTCAGTGGTAAAGAACCCACCTGCAATGCCGGAGATGTAAGAGATGTGGGTTTGATCCCTGGGTCGAGAAGATACCCTGGAGGAGGGAACAGTAACCCACTCTAGTGTTCTTGCCTAGACAATCCCATGGATGGATGAACCTGTCAGGCTACAGTCTATGGAGTTCACATGGAGTCAGACATGACTGAAGTAACTTAGCACACATGCTCGCACACTCAAAGTTTTCCCTGGGACATGAACTCCCAGGAAAACCCAATAGGCAAGAGACAGGAAGAAAAGAGACAAGCACGTTTATTGGAGGCTAAATGCTTGATTTGCTGGAGGGCTGGCCAGCTGCAGAAGTCAGTGGAGCGGCGTTGACAGCATTTGCTGCACTTTCATCCTGTCTGAAGGAAACCCCAGGACGCCCTGGGATGCTGGCCTCTGTAAAGACTGTGACATATGGCCCATTTGCAGACATATGTCTGAGTTCTGAGCCCTCAGGCAAAACTTTCCCAGATTCTTCTGTTGCTCCTCGTTCAACCTCCTGCACACAGCGGTACACGGGAAAGCTGGTCCCTCTTCGTCCTGGGCCTCTCCTGGTGGGAAGGTACACGTGGCTGTGCAGACTTTTCTGTCGGATCATCTGTTCCCATCAGAGAGCAGAAGGAAAGACACTTGGTCAAGGGGCTTCACTCATATGACGAGGGCGTTTTTTCTTGCTGTTGTTTTATCTGTAAAGTAAATGAACAACTTCCGCCTTTGGCCCTAGAAACTCAACCATCTGTTGAACAAGGTCACAGGTGTACAGCAGAGTCAGTGTGCTTCCGGCAGAACCATGAGCTCATGCGGGCTCTGATGAGAAAGTGACCCAGGGCCCCACGTGGCCCCAGCTCCCAATTGGCTCCGTGTCTCCTGTCCAACCAGAGGAATGAGTCTCCTGGTCTCCTGCCAGGTCAGGGCATTTTTGGCTATCACTCTTGAGCCCCCATGCCCACCAGGAGCAGAGGTTGCCTGGGAGTCATGAAGACAGCTCAGAGAAGAGAGGTCTCCTGAGATGCTGGAGTGGTGTCCTCAGAGTTTATGAACCAAGACGTCAACTGGGAGAGAAGGCAAAGGGGCGTCTGGAAGCCCTGTAGGTCAACTGGCATCGGAGGAGAAGGCAGTCACCCTGCACTGCCCAGAATGTTCCACCCTCCATGATATCTTCTGCAGAGCAGGACGCCTTTCTGCTTGTGTGCACACATGCTAAGTCACTTCAGGTATGTCCAACTCTTTGAAACACCATGGACTGTAGCACCCCCAGGCTGCTCTGTTAATTGGATTCTCTGGGCAAGAATACTGGAGTGGATTGCCAAGCCCTCCTCCAGGGGATCTTCCCTACCTAGGGATCAAACCCTCATCTCTTACGTCTCCTACACTGCCAGGCAACTCTTCACCACTAGGGCCACCTGGGAAGCCAGCCATGCTGCTTCCTGGTCCTAATTAGAGGATGTCACCCCCAAAGCTGCCAATGCTATACTTAAAATATCAGTTCAGTTCAGTAGCTCATTCGCGTCTGACTCTTTGCGACTCCATGGACTGTAACACACCAGTCGTCCCTGTCCACCACCAACTCCCAGAGCTTGCTCAAACTCATGTCCATCAAGTCAGTGATGCCATCCAAGCATCTCATCCTCTGTCATCCCCTTCTCCTCCTGCCTTCAATCTTTCCCAGCACCAGGGTCTTTTCCAATGAATCACTTCTTCGAATCAGGTGGCTAAAGTATTGGAGTTTCAGCTTTGGCATCACTCCTTCCAGTGAATATTCAGGACTGATTTCCTTTAGGATTGATTGATTTCATCTCCTTGCAGTCCAAGGGACTCTCAAGAGTCTTCACCAACACCAAAATTCAAAAGCATCAATTCTTTGGTGCTCAGCTTTCTTTATAGTCCAACTCTCACATCCATACACAACTACTGGAAAAACCATAGCTTTGAGAAGACAGACCTTTGTCAGCAGCATTATTTAAAACACATATAGCCCTGGTGGTCCAGTGGCTAAGACTCCATGCTCCCAACTCAGGAAGCCCGGCTTCAATCCCTGGTCAGGGACGTAGATTTCACATCCCACAACTAAAGATCCTACAACTAACACAAGGCATGGACAGCCAAATGAAAACACACACACACACACACATGCACACACATATCAGCCATCCTAGCCTTGATTTCTCGCTTGATACCGAAAATATCTATATAGCATCTACCATGAGTGTTAGATGCTAGAGAAGAGACAGCCAACAGCACAGACACGGTTCCTAGCTCAGGGTAAAAAAATGCAGATGGGCTGTATACAGAATTAGCAGCCTCACCAAAGGAAAACTAGGGGATGGTACAGGGGCATGTAGAAAGGAAATGTTACCAAGGACATGGCTTTCAGGAGAAATGAGCCTTCTGTACGTTGCACCCCACTGCAAACACATGAACCTTTTAACCCACTTCCATGCCGTTTGGGGCCCTGAAGCAGTGTTTCCATGAAACCTTACAGCTGACAGTGAATTTGTGCCCCAGGCATGGCTAGCTTCTGAAGGCAACCCTGAATCTCCGTCTTGCTTCCTGGGGTGGCGTGAGCAGCAGAATAACTTCAGAAATGCAGAGGGCACCACCCTTATGGCAGAAAGGGAAGAAGAACTAAAGAGCCTCTTGATGAAAGTGAAAGAGGAGAGGGAAAATGTTGGCTTAAAGCTCAACATTCAGAAATCTAAGATCATGGCATCCGGTCCCATCACTTCACTCCAAATAGATGGGAAAACAGTGGAAACAGGGACAGACTTTTTTAGGTGGGGGTAGGGGCTCCAAAATCACTGCAGATGGTGACTGCAGCCATGAAATTAAAAGACGCTTACTCCTTGGAAGAAAAGTTATGACCAGTCTAGATAGCATGTTGAAAATCAGAGACATTACTTTGCCGACTAAGGTCCGTCTAGTCAAGGCTATGGTTTTTCCTGTGGTCATATATGGATGTGAGAGTTGGACTGTGAAGAAGGCTGAGCACCGAAGAATTGATGCTTTTGAACTGTGGTGCTGGAGAAGACTCTTGAGAGTCCCTTGGACTGCAAGGAGATCCANCATTCAGAAATCTAAGATCATGGCATCTGGTCCCATCACTTCACTCCAAATAGATGGGGAAACAGTGGAAACAGGGACAGACTTTTTTAGGTGGGGGTAGGGGCTCCAAAATCACTGCAGATTGTGACTGCAGCCATAAAATTAAGACAGTTGCTCCTTGGAAGAAAAGTTATGACCAACCTAGACAGCAGATTAAAAAGCAGAGACACTACTTTGCCAACAAACGTCCATCTAGTCAAAGCTATGGTTTTTCCAGTAGTCACATATGGATGTGAGAGTTGGACCATAAAGAAAGCTGAGCGCTGCAGAGTAGATGCTTTTGAACTGTGGTGTTGGAGAAGACTCTTGAGAGTCCCTTGGACTGCAAGGAGACCCAACCAGCCCATCCTAAGGGAGATCAGTCCTGGGTGTTCATTGGAAGGACTGATGCTGAAGCTGAAACTCCAATACTTTGGCCACCTGATGGGAAGAATCGACTCATTAGAAAAGACCCTGATGCTGGGAAACACTGATGGCAGGAGGAGAAGGGGACGACAGAGGATATGATTGATGACATCACCAACTCAATGGACATGAGTTTGAGTAAACTCTGGGAGATGGTGATGGACAGGAGAGCTTGGCGTGCTGCAGTCCATGGGGTCACAAAGAGTCGGACACGTTGAGAGACTGAACTGACTGGCTAAGCAGCAGGAGGCAGGCTTTTGCCAGAGGCTGGGTTGAAGGCAGTAGGACAAGTGAGCACAGACCCTGACAGAGAGCCCTGGGGACCCCAGGCAGGACAGGGAGCAGCACCACTGAGCCACAGACGGGGCCTTCCTCCCCTTCCCGGGGCAGGGTCCTGGCTTGTGCACATGTGCAANAATACTTTGGCCACCTGATGGGAAGAATCGACTCATTAGAAAAGACCCTGATGCTGGGAAACACTGACGGCAGGAGGAGAAGGGGACGACAGAGGATATGATTGATGACATCGCCAACTCAATGGACATGAGTTTGAGTAAACTCTGGGAGATGATGATGGACAGGAGAGCTTGGCGTGCTGCAGTCCATGGGGTCACAAAGAGTTGGACACGTTGAGAGACTGAACTGACTGGCTAAGCGCCAGGAGGCAGGCTTTTGCCGCAGGCTGGGTTGAAGGCAGTAGGACAAGTGAGCACAGACCCTGACAGAGAGCCCTAGGGACCCCAGGCAGGACAGGGAGCAGCACCACTGAGCCACAGACGGGGCCTTCCTCCCCTTCCCGGGGCAGGGTCCTGGCTTGTGCACATGTGCAACCCATGCCTTCTGCACAAATCCCCAGCTGGGGACTTGCACAAGCCCTTCTCCTGGCTTCCTTCTTTCCACGGAATGAGAGCTTCTACTTTTCAACCCAGTAAACAAGAGTCTCATGAAGACATCTGTCTCACGTCAATGCCTTATCTTTCACGGGGACGCCGTGGCAAATCCACCCACAGACAGAATGGATGGGCACAGAGAGCAAGCAGAGGGCCATGCAGAAAGAAATCAAGAGAACAAAACAGGTCACCGAGAACGTGGCGGTGANAGGGTCCTGGCTTGTGCACATGTGCAACCCATGCCTTCTGCACAAATCCCCAGCTGGGGACTTGCACAAGCCCTTCTCCTGGCTTCCTTCTTTCCACGGAATGAGAGCTTCTACTTTTCAACCCAGTAAACAAGAGTCTCATGAAGACATCTGTCTCACATCAATGCCTTATCTTTCACGGGGACACCGTGGCAAATCCACCCACAGACAGAATGGATGGGCACAGAGAGCAAGCAGAGGGCCATGCAGAAAGAAATTAAGAGAACGAAACAGGTCACCGAGAACGTGGCGGTGAGGCATTGGAAATGATGTTCGAGCTAGAGCTAGAAATACTGATGTGAGGGTGTGAGCCTGGAAAGCGGATCACTTGGATCAGAGGCCTGTCTGTGTGTCTGTGATGAGAGGGAAACTGAAGTCGCTCAGTCGTGTCTGACTCTTTGTGAGTCTGTAGCCCGCCAGGCTCCTCTATCCACGGGATTCTGCAGGCAAGAATACTGGAGTGGGTTGCCATTTCCTTCTCCAGGGGGATGTTCCTGACCCAGGGATCGAACCCGGGTCTCCTGCATCGCAGGCAGATGCTTTACCCTCTGAGCCACCAGACGGAAAGGAAGTGAACAGAAACGTGAGTGTGACAGTAACGGAAAGACAGTAAGTGGAGCTGTCGGTGCAAGAGACGGCCCTGCAGTCTCTTCCCAGGCCGTGCTATCTACACATTTTCGACATTGTTCTTGTCATTTTCGTGGCCACAAAGCCTTGCTTTCTAGAACAAGTTACCTACCCTCTACTGCAGTTTCTTGAGTACCAGATCTCTTTTTTTTTTCCCCCTACTGGAAAACTCTCTTTTGGCAGGTTCCTGGCTTTATTCCGGTGACGCCACTGCCAGCAGCCGCCGCCTACACCTCTCACAAATCCCTGGATAAAAGTCATGTACTATACTCAGCCTGGCAGCGCTATTGGCAGCCAATTTCATCGGCTCACTTTCCTGTTTTCCCAAAGTGTCGTGCAGTGTGTAGGGAAGCGTTTGATGCCAGCGATGAGGATGCTGCTGCTCATCATTCTGGGTAAACGGCTACAGGTGGCAACATGAGGTGACAAACCACCACCGTTTGGGAGGATTCTGCCTGTTTGGGGTGAAAACGAGAAGCTGTGCACGCTTCCCAAGTGGCTCAGTGGTAAAGAAACAGCTTGCCAATGCGAGAGACAAGGGTTCGATCCCTGGGTAGGGAAGATCTGCTGGAGGAGAGCACGGCAACCCACTGCAGTATTCTTGCCTGGAGAATGACACGGACAGAGGAGCCTCGTGGGCTACAGTCCATGGGGTCCCAAAGAGTCAGACGGGACCAAGTGACGTGCACAGAAACGAGGAGATGGTGGCAGGCCTAAGAGAAACCCTTGTCTTCTCATAACCACTGGAGAAAGGCAAGCCACTTGAACAATAAAGACGATGCTTTCATTCATCTGTATTAATTTTGATCACATTCTTACAGGTACAAGTACTTCAATCCCTATTTCAAAGACAAGGAAATTGAGTCCCCAAAAAACATTTGGCTTTCTCCAGAATATGTAGTTGTGTACATTTTTATTTGTAACTGAAGTCAGAAGAGGGGTGAGTTTGCCAGTTGAAAATGGTGACCCTTTTTTTTTTCTTATCAAATGATTCTCAGCCCTTGGATTTAACAACACCTGTGGCTTAGACAGTTAAAGAAACTGCCTGCCAGTGTAGGAGATGGAGGTTTGATCCCTGAGTTGGGAAGATCCCCTGGAGAAGGCAGTGGCAACCCACTCCAGTATTCTTGCCTGGAGAGTCCCATGGACAGAGGAGCCTGGTGGCTTAGACTCCATGGGGCCACCAAGAGTCAGACACGAATGAGTGACTAATATCTTCATATATGAATGAGCAACTAATACTTATAACTGATAAACCAGTGTCCTGAGCTTTTAGAAAATACAGCCATTCAGTAGCCAAGAAAACACTATTGTCTCTCACGTCCCTGGCAACATACCATAAGAAAAACCTCCATTTCTCAAGTCTTTGCTGAATATTTCCAGTGGAATGGCTGCTTCTGGGGCAATCTCTATCTTTTACAAAATTATCTCTAGTATCTTTCCACTACCATTTTAGAAACTATAGACTGTTACCATTTATCTTCTTATTGAAAACAATGTTATACATGTGGCTTCAGAAGCCTGACTACATCAGAAAGAAGCACAGGCAGAATTTAAGATACAGAAAACCAAAAGTGGCTGACTGACTCGATTTTTAGTCTATTTCCATCTATTCAAGGCTATGGTTTTTCCTGTGGTCATGTATGGATGTGAGAGTTGGACTGTGAAGAAGGCTGAGCACCGAAGAATTGATGCTTTTGAACTGTGGTGTTGGAGAAGACGCGTGAGAGTCTCTTAGACTGCAAAAAGATCCAACTAGTCCATTCTAAAGGAGATCAGCCCTGGGATTTCTTTGGAAGGAATGATGCTAAAGCTGAAACTCCAGTACTTTGGCCACCTCATGTGAAAACTTGACTCATTGGAAAAGACTCTGATGCTGGGAGGGATTGGGGGCGGGAGAAGAAGGGGATGACCAAGGATGAGATGGCTGGATGGCATCACTGACTCGATGGACGCGAGTCTGAATGAACTCCAGGAGTTGGTGATGGACAGGGAGGCCTGGCATGTTGTGATTCATGGGGTTGCAAAGAGTCGGACACGACTGAGTGACTGAACTCAAGAAAAGTAAATGTATTCATATGCATAGCTTATCAAAGCCTTTTGTACTACGTGGTCTCGAATCCATGCCGAAATGTGGCATTAATTGTAAAACTCATTGGGGAAGGAATAAAGAAAATGGGGTGCATGGTGGAATGGTTCACAAACAACCATTTCAATCAGAAATAACCTGATGAGTGAGGAGAATAAGCGTGCAGAAGACAGCCTCAGAAAGGCCTGAGTGAGTCTGTTTAGTGGCAACTTTTCAACATCAGGACTCCCCAGAGGGAATTAATCGCACCGGACACTGTGAAAAGACCTTAAATACAAGCCCTATTTTTTTCTCACTTTAGTGTTCATACCAAGGAAAGAGTCAGTGAGTTTCAGAGACCCTTCTCGATTAAGAGTAAAAATTTTTAAAAAGTACGATTCAACGGATGTGAGTCTGGATGAATTCTAGGAGTTGGTGATGGACAGGGAGGCCTGGTGTGCTGTGATTCATGGGATCACAAAGAGTCAGACACAACTGAGCAACTGAACTGAACTGGTGAAGAAACATCTCCGTTACTGAAACCAGCCTAGGGAGAACAAAGTGTGTGTACATGTCTCAAGTCTCCTCCACACATTAGTTGAAAATCTCTCTGCACATCAAGTGTCACCCATTTTCACGAGGACAGAAATGAGCTGAAAATCAGGTGACATGTCCAACAGCCTCTGGAAAATGGTACATTGTACCCTTGTAATGCTGGCTGCTGCTAAAAGGGAAGAGAAAACCCCAGTGGGCAGGAAAGAATGAGACGGGGTGGGGGAAATGAAGAGAAAATAAATCTCATAGAGATTTTGGTTTACCTTTGTTTTAATACAGACATGAGTTGATTTCATTCGAAGCCAGTCCTTTGATCTAAGATGTGGATGTCTTCATCAAGGGGTTTCGAGAAGTCAATAAGCTTCTGGCTGATGCATGATATATTGAAGAAAGCTGCACAGATCATGCCTGTGTGATATATTAAAGAAAGCTGCACAGATCATGCCTGTGTGGGCAGATGAATGATGCCAACGTGAACACAGACACGTCACCACCATCGATGCTAAAAAACCAAGCGTGACCTACCTCTGAGGAGCATCTTCCAAAGACCTCCCGATAACTGCCACTCCCCAGGCCCAAAACAACTGCTCCCTACATTTTAATACCATAGATTCACTTTGCCTCTTTCTAAACTCTGCATAAATGGAATCGTACAATATTTATTTCCGTGCATACTCTGCCTGGTCAGTTGCTCAGTGGTGTCTGACTCTTTGTGACCCCATAGACTGTCATTCACAAGGCTCCTCTGCCCATGGCATTTTCCAGGCAAGAATTCTGGAGTAGATTGGCATTTCCATCTCCAGAGGATCTTCCTCACCCAGGGGTCAAATCCACGCCTCCTGCAGCCATGAAATTAAAAGACACTCGCTCCTTGGAACAAAAGCTATGACAAACCTAGACAGCATATTAAAAAGCAGAGACATTACATTGCCAAGAAAGGTGCATATAGTCAAAGCTATGGTTTTTTCAGTAGTCATGTATCAATTTGAGAGTTGGACCATAAAGAAAACTGAGCACTGAAGAATTGATGCTTTTGAACTGTGGATCTGGAAAAGACTCTTGAGAGTCCCTTGGACTGCAAGGAAATGAAATCAGTCCATCCCAAAGGAGATCAGTCCTGAATATTCATTGGAAGGACTGATGCTGAAGCTGAAACTCCAATCCTTTGGCCACTGATGCAAAGAACTGACTCATTGGGAAAAAAAACCCTGGTGCTGGGGAAGACTGAAGGTGGGAGAAGGGGGCCAACAGAGGATGGGATGGTTAGATGACATCACTGACTCAATGGACATGAGTTTGTGTAGACTCCGGGAATTGGTGATGGACAGGGAGGCCAGGTGTGCTGCAGTCCATGGGGTCACAAAGGGTCAGACATGATTGAGCAACTGAACTGACTGACCGATGCTTTATCAGCAGAGTCTTGTGTCCCATTAAGACAGCTTTGAAAATTCTGACATTCCTGATGGTTTTCTGATGTATTTGATCTCTGATGTATTTGATCAGGGAAGACCATTTATTACCCCATCTAGCCTTATTTCTTATATTATAAGATCTGTTAATGCTGTTGCATGGAGTGGCTCATTCATTGTGTAGTTCTATATAATATTCTCTTACATGAATATATGTCAATGTCTTCATTCATTCTCCTGGAGGAAGGCATGGCAACCCACCCCAGGATTCTTGCCTGGAGGATCCCATCGGGCTACTGTCCATGGGGTCACAAAGAGTCGGACACAAATGAGCGACTAAGCATGGTACAGAACATTCATTCATTCTACTGTTGACAGCATTTCGCTTCTTTCCTGGTGTTGGCATTAATGATCAGTGATACTATGAACATTCTCGGACAAATCTTTTAAAGTGGTTAAGTACACACTCATGTCAAGAATGGGGTCACATATACATCTACGGTCAGTTTTCACAGATGCGACCAAACAGTTTCCCCAAAGCTTGCACTGATTTGGACCTCCTCCTACCAGTGTTATGAGTGAGTTCTAGTTGCTCCGTATCTTCGACAGCACTTTCTGACATCAGCTGTCTATGCTGGCGATTGTGGTGCCTAGGTGGATGTCTCTCATTATAGCTTTAACATAAGGTATCCTGATGTTGACTGAGCCTGAGTATCATTTTCATGGGTGCATTTGGCATTTGGATGTCCAAAGTGTGAGTTGCTAGTTCAAACCTCTTGTCCACTTTTCAACTGCCTTGTTAGGCTTTATTTATTGATTTTTAGGAATATTTTCTATATTGAGGATACAACACATTTATGACTTCAAAATACTGTAAATATCATCTCCCAGTCCCTGGCTTGGCTTTTTACTCTTTTGATGGTGTCTTTTGTGATTAGAACACCTTACTGATTTACCAGTCTTTTCCTTTATCAGCAGAGTCTTGCGTCCCATTAAGACAGCTTTGAAAAGTCTGACATTCCTGATGGTTTTCTGATGTATTTGATCTCTTTGCTTGTTTCTCTTTGCTGTCAACAGGATTGATTGTCTGAAGACAGCTAGGCAGACGTTGCTGCAAGTATAACTTCAATCACATAGTATTTTGATTAAACTACAATGACCCTCAACTCTTTTATTTTTAATTAAATCAGTCTTGCTTTTGCTTTGCATTTAAACTAAACAAATTTAATTCCTTTTTCTCAAGGCTCTGCCCTGTAATAAAATTAAAATCTACTTTACAAGTGGAACCAATATCTGTCCTTGTTAATTTAGTACAATCGACTTGTAAAATTCACCTCATTTAAAAATTTTATTAGGAATAAAATAATACTTCAAAGGAACAAAATTTTTACTATGTACCTATTAAGGTAGGAAAAAAAGGCGTCTAAAGGAGAAGTTGGAGAAAAGGGGAGATAATTTGAGGTTGCTTCAGAAATGGGCTGATGGCAAAATCCTGCAACACACTGCTATGTGGAAAGGACGGAATCATTCATCCTATAAGAGCCTGAATAATATGAATAAAGGCTATTACAATAGTGAGCACAGCAGCAACCCAACAAGCACTGTTCTTTGTTATTGCTGGCAGGCGATTCTTGAATCGCTTTCCAGCTCCTTGATTGCTGCTTAGTAACTCTGCCTGCAAAGGTGAACAAGCCTCCCGTAAAGAGTTTGACAGCAGCCCACCTTGTTCACACAAATGAACTAAGAAAGACATTGTGAAGAATGGCATTACAAACGGTCAAGGAGTTGAATTTACTTTAAGCTGAAGATATGTCTTCTTCATAGGTTTATATCTGGCAAATGTAAGATAAATCATGATTCTACATATTCAATTTGGGCATCTCTTACGCCACGTTCTTTTCAGAGCCTGATTACTTCCATAGGCTTTTGTTGAAATACAAGATGTCCTTTTAACGAAGACAAGATGAAGAGAAGCATTATATTCTTTATGTAATAAAAAGGGATAAACCAGGGCAAAGAAAACGTTAATTATTAATTCAAGATTACCGCTGTTTTCCAACATCAGTCCTGGGTTCCATCCATGAAAGCATTAAGTCTTCTGAAGTGTGTTTTTTTTGGATTGGGCGGCAAAACAGTCTTCGGTTTTTGAAAATAGTTTTCCCATCGGAAAGAAACTGACCGACTTTCTGCTCTGACAAATAATAAAAACTGCATTAAGGCTTGAGAACTGATTTTGGTGACTCAGAAAACGATAAATGTAGATGTGGGATACGTGATTTTTCTTCCTTTATGTTTATTCAGACCTACCCTTTAAGTGAGAGTTTAATAAGGTTGGTTCCTGTTACGCTGATCTCCTCTGTGCTCAGCCGCTCAGTTGCATCCAACTCTTTGGAACCCCACGGACTGTAGCCCTCCAAGCTCCTCTGTCCATGGGCTTCTCCAGGCAAGAACATTGGAGTGACTTGCCATTTCCTCCTCAGAGGGATCTTCCACACTCAGGGATCGAACCCACCACTCCTGTGGCTCCTGAACTGGCAGGAGGATTCTTTCCCACTGAGCCACCTGGGAAGCCCCGTTATGTTTATAGATGTGCTGAACATATAGGACTGATACATGCTTCCCATGTAAGGCAGCATTTGCGCCTGCAAACCAGACTCTTCAGAATACAACCAAAATGATGACGGGGGTGTGTCTTACCTGTCACACCCTACTCCGGAGACATCCCTTTGGTATATGTATAGCTTTCAAAGAACCATACATATTTAAATCTCAAGGGCTTTTTGTGCATCAACCCGATTTAAAATCTGTTTCAAGGTTGCTGGCAGACAGAGGTGATTTTTCAGGCAGTCGGCTGGAATTTCCCACTTTTATCTGATGGAGAGAATAAAAAACACTNTTTGGTATATGTATAGCTTTCAAAGAACCATACATATTTAAATCTCAAGGGCTTTTTGTGCATCAACCCGATTTAAAATCTGTTTCAAGGTTGCTGGCAGACAGAGGTGATTTTTCAGGCAGTCGGCTGGAATTTCCCACTTTTATCTGATGGAGAGAATAAAAAACACTTGGAATATGGAATATCCTGTTTCCAGTGTGTTCTCAACGGATCCCTCAGTTATAAGGTTTTCTCTCTGGAAATTCTGGTTTTTCCAGGTTCTTTTCACTTTGGGGGTTGATATAACCCACTGGATTGGAAATACAGAAAAAAGCATATGTGTTTCGGGAAGGAAGGAATCAGGAAGTAAGGCCATTGTTTAAAAAATGAAGAGCTGGGTGTTATAAATATGAGCTTTACCAGTATCGAGTAGAACTGACAGGTTTTCCATTCTCAGTTTTGTTGTTGTTTCTTGGCCTTATCAAATATTTCAATGCAATACATTCTGTTATAATTACAAAAAAGAAGATTCTTCTGATTTTATTTGTTTTCCTTACCATTTAAAAACATTTAGTTTATGAAGAGGCGGATGGTGGTTCAGGTCTGGCCCGCTGGGCTTAGGTTACAGATTTTGACCTACAGGGTTTGTTTAAAATCTATTTTTTTTTAAATTTATGTTTTTTTAAATCTTTTGGCCACACTGCCCAGCATGCAGCATCCTAGCTTCCCAACCAGGGATCAAACCCACACTCCTTGCGCTGGCACTGAGGTCTTCGGGTTGTTAAAAGTCCAGTGTTGGTCGTCCACCCCAGGGTTCCCCGTTCCNTTTTTTTAAATCTTTTGGCCACACTGCCCAGCATGCAGCATCCTAGCTTCCCAACCAGGGATCAAACCCACACTCCTTGCGCTGGCACTGAGGTCTTCGGGTTGTTAAAAGTCCAGTGTTGGTCGTCCACCCCAGGGTTCCCCGTTCCGTGGGACAAGGGGGTATTCTGAGAAGTGCCCTTCTAGCAAGCTCCGTGGTGGGTTCAAGGTTGAGAAATCAAACCCCGAGTAGCTTGTGAGCCATCTCTTGCTCAAAGGAGTGGAGTTTCTGCTGCAATTCCCCGTGTGCTGGTATCCCATACAAATGCTCTCCTTTAATCGAGTCAGTTGTCAACATTTGCAAATCGGGACACTTATGGCAAAAATGTGAGCTTCTGACTATGCTGAAAAATTCACAAAATGGGCAACGTAGGCCTTTGTTTTCCATATGGTGAGCCCTGCAGTCAAGTCAAGATGGCCCCATGAATCAGCCTGTAGAGTGTCTCCTTGGTCTTCAGCTCATCTGTCACTCACATCCTTAACTCTTCTGGCCCTGAGACCATTTGTCTTTCCAGTTCCTAGAAGACAGAGGATAAGATGCCTGGATGGCCTCACCGACTTGATGGACCTGAGTTTGAGCAAGCTCTGGGAGTTGGTGAGGGACAGGGAGGCCTGGCATGCTGCCGTCCATGAGGTCGCAAAGGGTCAGACATGATTGAGCAACTGAACTGGCTGACTAACTGCTTTACCTGCTGAGTGGATGACTTTAACTTATATCAGAGAAATTAAATTAAAATGACACCTAATTTGTGTTGGTCGCTTAGCCATATCCCCCTTATATATAGTATATTACACACACAAAAAAATGTTCATATATATATATATGCATGTGTATACATTTACATGTATGTACATATATATATCGGAGAAGGCACTGGCACCCCACTCTAGCACTCTTGCTTGGAAAATCCCATGGACAGAGGAGCCTGGTGGGCTGCAGTCCATGGGGTCGCAGAGTCAGACACGACTGAGTGACTTCACTTTCACTTTGCACTTTCATGCACTGGAGAAGGAATGGCAACCCACTCCAGTGTTCTCGCCTGGAGAAGCCCAGAGAGGGGGGAGTCTGGTGGGCTGCCATCTATGGGGCCGCACAGAGTTGGATACGACTAAAGCGACTTAGCAGCAGCAGCAATGTATGTGCAGTGCTGGGTATAAATCTAATCAAAGGGAATGCCACGAATTTATACCTTGACCAGGAAGGCATATATGCCTGTCTCCATTTTTGAGGTACACAAGGTGATTACAAGGGTCAAATAAATCACTTAAGGTTACCCAGGCAATGAGTAAGAAAGAGAACTGAATACCAAATCTGCCTGCCCCTAAGCTGTATGGTGTCTTCTCTACATACTAAACCTCTCTCTCTTCAAGCACAGAGGAGAGAGAAAAAAAATTTTCCAACAGCAACTGCTCCATACAAATATGAGGTTTGCCTTTCACTTCTTAAGCATATTCACACGAAAAATACAGCAGTAGATTATTTACCAGAAATAAGTATCACATTTTATAAATTCTATATCATTACAGCCTCATGGTTTTTTAAAATGCGGTGAGAACGCGTCTACAAAAGTGTCGTGCTTTGCAAATCTACTGTAATATATTTTATTCCATGACACGTAATTGCATACCAATCAGTTTCTGATTCTCTGTTCTTCAACAGGCAATATTTGTTTGACGCATCTCTGATTTGGTGCTGCAGAGAACAAGCTGTGTGTTGAATAGCAGAATCAGGACTGTGTGGACACTCTGCCATGCTATTTCGAATTGCTCCGGGAGACAGGTTCAAAGGTGAGATGTCAGAATCGTTTCAGAGATTCATTCGCTTCTGCAGAGCTAGCAAAAACAAAACAAAAAGTTACAGAAACAACTCACAAAAAGATGGAACTATAAACCTACAGAGAAATCATGATCAGGGATGGTTTTAATCCCTATGATATTATGAAACTATCTGATACATGCTGCTCTGTAATACACATATAGATTACCAAGCACTTTATGTGAGCTGTACTTTATGTGTGGGTCAGGGTGTGTATACATATATATATCAATTCATATCTAAGAATTACATATTTTGTCATTGTTTAGTCACTAAGGTCTGCCCTACTCTTTTGTGACCCCGTGGACTCTAGCCCACCAGGCTCCTCCGTCCATGGGATTCTCCAGGCCAGAATACTGGAGTGAGTTGCCATGTCCTCCTCCAGGGGATCTTTCTGTCCCAGGGATCAAATCCACGTCTCCTACGTTGGCAGGTAAATTCTTTCTTGCTAAGCCATCTGGGAAGCCCTATTCTCATATATATGTATAAGTAAAACAAAGAGTGTATTTTAAATGCACTTATTTATAACATATGAGTTAAGCAAGGGTTATATATATATATATCAATGCNTCCATGGGATTCTCCAGGCCAGAATACTGGAGTGAGTTGCCATGTCCTCCTCCAGGGGATCTTTCTGTCCCAGGGATCAAATCCACGTCTCCTACGTTGGCAGGTAAATTCTTTCTTGCTAAGCCATCTGGGAAGCCCTATTCTCATATATATGTATAAGTAAAACAAAGAGTGTATTTTAAATGCACTTATTTATAACATATGAGTTAAGCAAGGGTTATATATATATATATATCAATGCATATGTAATGCATTATATACATATAATGTATATGTAATTAATATACATATGTATAATATATATCACCAGTGTTTTAATTCATATAATGTTTCAGAAGTACATCAAAAATATTCTCTTTAAAAAACACAAAAAAATTATCTTTGTAATATATATGTGTAACATATATAAAATACAGAGTATATATGCCATAAATGTTGCACATTTTTCATATGTATTCAGTTGGCCAAAAGGGTTGTGTTTTTCTGCTAACGTCTTACAGAATAAATGAATTTTGGGGCTAACCGGATATAACAGAGTATAACATACATTCTTTTATATATATGCACGTATATATATATATGTAATATGTTTAGTCACTCAGTTGTATCAGACTCTTTGCGACCCCACGGACCAGCCCACCAGGCTCCTCTGTGCATGGGATTCTCCAGGCAAGAATACTGGAGTGTGTTGCCATTTCCTTCTCCAGGGCATCTTCCTGACCCAGCGACTGAACCCAGGTCTCCCACGTTGCAGGCGGATTCTTTCCCATCTGAGCCACCAGGGAAGCCCAGATATAAGTTATCCTGCTTTGTGTGTTGGAGTCAGACATGACATGTTTGGAGCAGGAGACGGCCATCACTGCAGTGCTCTTGCCTGGGAAATCCCGTAGACAGTTACACATCCTACAAAGAGAATATTTTCTATGCAGTTAAGGATATAAAGATTAAAATAATTACAATACATATCACATGGTATATGTTGTATATATTTTGTCTGCATGGATACATACACCACAATTGTTTTAACGTTCATGCTATCAAAAGTGAAGTGAGGTCGCTTAGTCGTGTCCGAGTCTTTGCAGCCCCATGGACTGTAGCCTACCAGGCTCCTCAGTCCATGGAATTTTCCAGGCAAGAGTACTGGAGTGGGTTGCCACTAAGTACCTCTAAAACCTACTCTTTGTAATTTATATATATATATATAAATATATATAGCAGAGTACAACTGTTGTGTATGAACATACGTACACAAGGCATGTAACCTATCTCTTTTTCAACACAGCATATCTTAGGGACACTTGGACAACATCATATGGATTAAGGTGAGTGCTGATCATGGTGATTTTTCTATACATATTAGACACACACCTGCAGATGTGTGTGGGCGCCTAACATATTCTTAACAGGATTCATGGGCTTCCCAGGTGGCGCGAGTGGTAAAGAACCCACCTGCCCATGCAGCAGATGTGGGTTTGATCCCTGGGGTTGGGAAGATCCCCTGGAGCAGGGCGTGGCCACCCACTTCAGCATTCTGGCCTGGAGAATCCCTGGCAAGTGTCTGGCGGGCTACAATTCATGGGGTCGCAAAGAGCTGCACACAGCTGAAAAGTCTTAGCACACAGCCACATGAGGATTCATGCAGATTATGAAAACCACAATCCTGGAAGTTACTCTGTATTCAGAGACACTCAATAAATCATCAAGGGCTCTATTTTCTCCTTTAGGGATCCTTCTTTGTGTGTGTGTCCGTGTGTGTGTGTGTGTGTGTGTGTGTGTGTGTGTGTGATAGAGAGAAGGCCCTCCAAGAAAGAGAACACCCTCTGGTCTAGGTCTCTGTGACCCCAAGAGCTGACCTCAGTGCAGCAGCCGGAGAAAACTCGCCTGCCCCCAAATTTCACAGCACCCAGCAGCTCCCAGTTGGCTCAGCTCTGCAAAAACTTAGTAAATGAACGATGACGTTGCCCCCAGAAGGGATACCTACAGCTCACATACCCACCATGTGCAACAGAAACATCACAGCTTGCCCTGAAACACTGTCATCTCCCAACTGTGTCCTCTTGATGAGAAAGCAAAGGAGAAACTCATTCATGTCAGTATTTTTAAAGTGAAGATCATCATTAGAAGGAAATCACAGATCTGAACTGAGACATAGTCCCGGAGGATCCGTGTGTTTATCTACCATGGACATTTAAACTTGTCGCTTCCCTCATGGCTCAGATGGTACCATGTGGGAGACCTGGGTCCAATCGCTGCATCAGGAAGATCCCCTGGAGGAGGGCATGGCAACCTACTTTGTATTCTCACCTGGAGAATCCTATGGACAGAGGAGCCTGGTGGGCTATACAGTTCATGGGGTTGCAAAGAGTCGGACATGACTGAACAACTAACATGTCACATCTCATTCCATTTCGCTGCCTTCAAGGAGACAGCATACTCAGACCCCATAGTGAGGGCTCAGTTACTTTCTGGACTTGATAGATCGAAAGGCACAGGGACTTTTTTTTGTTTTCCCCACAGGAATCCTGGCATCTTGTACTGTTCACAAGAGTCCGGACTGTCATGTTGGTCTGTGAAAGAACAGGCAAATGCCTTGAGGATGCTTGGAAGGAGGGACATGCGGTTGGCAGTGCTAACACTGAGAATGAAGGGAATAGCCATATTTCAGATTCCACATGTAAGCAATATCATACATCAGCTTTGTCTCTTTCTGACTTCCTTGACTTCAGTTCAGTTCAGTCACTCAGTCGTGTCCAACTCTTTGTGAATCCATGAATTACAGCATGCCAGGCCTCCCTGTCCATCACCAACTTCCAAACCCATGTCCATCAAGTCAGTGATGCCATCCAACCATCTCTTCCTCTGTCGTCCACTTCTGTGCCTGCCCCCAATCCCTCCCAGCATCAGAGTCTTTTCCAATGAGTCGATTCTTCGCACGAGGTGGCCAAAGTACTGGAGTTGCAGCTTTAGCATCATTCCTCCCAAAGAAATCCCAGGGCTGATCTCCTTCAGAATGGACTGGTTGGATCTCCTTGCAGTCCAAGGGACTCTCAAGAGTCTTCTCCAACACCACAGTTCAAAAGCATCAATTCTTCAGCACTCAGCTTTCTTTATAGTCCAACTCTCACATCCATACATGACAACTGGAAAAACCATAGCCTTGACTAGACTGACCTTTGTTGACAAAGTAATGTCTCTGCTTTTGAATATACTATCTAGGTTGGTCATAACTTTCCTTCCAAGGAGTAAGCGTCTGTTAATTTCATGGCTGCAGTCACCATCTGCAGTGATTTTGGAGCCCCCCAAATAAAGTCAGCGACTGTTTCCCCATCTATTTCCCATGAAGTGATGGGACCAGATGCCATGATCTTCGTTTTCTGAATGTTGAGCTTTAAGCCAACCTTTTCACTCTCCTCCTTCACTTTCATCAAGAGGCTTTTTAGTTCCTCTTCACTTTCTGCCATAAGGATGATGTCATCTGCATATCTGAGGTCCTTGACTTAGGTTGATGATTTGATTCAATATTTAAAAAAAAAAGAAAAAACAGGATCTACTGTGCAGCACAGGGCACTCAACACTTTGTCATGAGCTATATGGGAAAGCAATCTTAAAAAAGAGTGAACGTATGTATCTCTATAAACTGATTCACTTGGCCACACATCTGAAACTACCACAGCACTATATATCAACTACACTCCCATCCAAAGCAAAAATTTTTTAAAATGGAAGAACGGGAAGACAGTGGAGACGTCACACACTTCCTCTCTGTAGCCTGCTTCAGTTAAGAACACCCTGCAAAGAGCTTCCATGGTTTAATGCAATTTCTCTTTTATCTAATCTTGAAGGCATTTCTGGTGCGTGTATGTGTGGAAAATATAAATTCTCTCTTTCGTTTTCAAGGCAGTAGATGTGCTTAAGGTGCCCAGATAAATTACTGTAAATGGATTCTTCGTCAGGTAAGAATTGTCAAAGTGATGGCCCAGAACTGGCAAAAACAAAGAATCTGAACGCTCAAATAGGCCATCATCAAATTCACCATGTCTTAGTAATGTCTAATTAGGCTATATTTTCCCAGGACAAAAGCAATGGATTCTGAAAAAGAAATTTTAAACTTTTGCTTTAAACACATAAATACTGAAAATGACTATGTTTGCATTTAAACCTTGGTGAGGTTTTAATGACAGACATTTTTGTGCCCTACAAGCCCAAAGACCTTCAGAGAAAATGCTTTTTTATCTCTCTCTCTGCATGCTTTTAACCGTTCTTGACAATTTGCACTTTGCTTGCAAATCTACCCTCAAGAGTTCCACCAGCTCACTCCATCTAAGTGCTGACAGTTTGGAGAAGTCTTACGAGAAACTGAGCAAAAGGCTCAGTTCGGCATGCAAATCATCACCATGCTTAGTTGACCCCGAGATGCAAAGAACAAAGCCCATGGTTCAGCTCAATTTGTTGCTGCTCTTCAGTCGCTCAGTGGTGTCTGACTCTTTGTGATCCCGTGGACTACAAGGCTTCCCTGTCCTTCACCATCTTCCAGAGTTTGCTCAAACTCATGTCCATTGAGTTGGTGATGCCATCCAACCATCTCCTCCTCTGTCATCCCCTTCTCCTCCTGTCCTCATCTTTCGCAGCATCAGAGTCTTTTCCAGTGAGTCAGTTCTTTGCATCAGGTGGCCAAAGGATTGGAGTTTCAGCTTCGGCATCAGTCCTTCCATTGAATATTCAGGACTGATTTCCTTCAGGATCGACTGATTTGATATCCTTGTTGTTCAAGGGACTCTCAAGAGTCCTGAATTGATAACATTTAAATGGCATGTAATTGATAGCATTTAATCTTCCTGCAATGTGGGAAACCCCGGTTCGATTGCTGGGTAGGGAAGGTCCCCTGGGGAGGGGAATGGCAACCCACTCTAGTATTCTTGTCTGGAGAATCCCATGGACAGAGGAGCCTGGTGGGCTGCACTCCATGGAGTCACAAAGAGTTGGACACGACTGAGCAACGAACATGTCCGCACACCCCAGAAAAGGCCGAGTGCCTGGGGAAGTGATAACGCGTTTAAATATATGCTGTGCCCTTTAACACCCAGGAAATATCCTCACGGTCNGTCCTGAATTGATAACATTTAAATGGCTCAGATAGTACAGAATCTTCCTGCAATGTGGGAAACCCCGGTTCCATTGCTGGGTAGGGAAGGTCCCCTGGGGAAGGGAATGGCAACCCACTCTAGTATTCCTGTCTGGAGAATCCCATGGACAGAGGAGCCTGGTGGGCTGCACTCCATGGAGTCGCAAAGAGTTGGACACGACTGAGCAACGAACATGTACGCACACCCCAGAAAAGGCCGAGTGCCTGGGGAAGTGATAACGCGTTTAAATATTTGCTGTGCCCTTCAACACCCAGGAAATATCCTCACGGTCAGCACCGTCTGCAGGCAAGGGAGGAATTCAATCCGTGGAGACAGTGTGTTCTGGGTTTCCCAAGCGCTCCTGTTCCTTGAGTCCCTGGAGATGTCACCACAAGGAGCATTTGGATTGAGCAGCTTTTGGGCAGAGCCTGAGAGTACCTCCAATGCTCTCTCTCCAGGGATGCTAGAACCTTGACCATCTTTGGTCCATACTTTCTGTGGCTAGACTGTCCTGAATAGACTTCAACCGTGGCGTGGTATTCGTTCATGCTCCTGCTGACTGCTCAGTCGTGTCTGACACTTTTCCACCCCCTGGAAGGCAGCCCACCAGGCTCCTCTGTCCATGGGATTCTCCAGCAAGAATACTGGAGTGGGTTGCCACGCCCACCTCCAGGAGATTTTCCCGACTCCGGTATCGAACCCTGGCCTCCGGCATTGCAGGTGGGTTCTTTACCAACTGAGCTACCAGGGAAGCCCCTGTGGAGTATGGCAGGATGTCCGAACAGGCTGATGTTCAAACGCAAGGCTGCCTAAGGGCTTCCCTCTCAAACCAGCATCAAGTGTCAGTAATATGAGCCAATGTAGTTTCGAACCTTGGGAAAACGGTTTCACATCAACTCTCTTTTCAAGGTCAGACTGTCTTTGTGAAATCAGTAAAGACAAACGTTATTTCTGCCACTTATTTTCTTTTTTAAAAAAAACACTAATTTATGTGGCTTGTGCCAGGTCTTACTTGTGGCCTGCAAAATCTCTTTGATCTCTGTGGCGAGGTCTTTACTTATAGCATGGGAAGTCTTCCTTGCAGCATGCGGGATCCAGTTTCCTAACCAAGGATGCCATGCAGGCCCCCTGCACCGGGATCATTTGAGGGACAGGACCACCAGGGAAGTCCCTACTTATTAAAAAAAAAAAACACTAAAGAAAAGTTAAGTATTGATGGATGCAGAGAAAGCATACTAGAGATTAATGTCTCCTGCACACTTATTGTTAACTTTGGGACTTTCTTCCTTACATCATTTCTTATTCCCCAAAGTACAGGCAGGTTGGCTTTCCAGGTGGTGCTAGAACACGCCCACCAATGCATAAGATGTAAAAAAGGTGGGTTCGATCCCTGGGTCTGGAAGATCTCCTGGAGGAGGGCATGACAACCCACTCCAGTATTCTTGCCTGGAGAATCCCCATGGACCGAGGGGCCTGGCGGGCTACAGCCCACGGGGCTGTAAAGAGTCAGACACAACTCAGGTGACTTAGCAGGCAAGCAAGCTCAGCCAGGTAGCTAAGTGGTGAGGAATCCCCTGCCAATGCAGGAGACATGGGTTCAGTCCCTGGGTCAGGAAGATCCCCTGGAGGACGGCATGGCAACGCACTCCGGTATTCTTGCCTGGAGCATCCCGTGGACAGAGGAGCCTAGCAGGGCTACAGTCCATGGAGTTGCAAAAAGTCAGGCACGACTTAGCAACTAAACAATACCTACAAGGTGTGACCTACAGTCACGATTTTCCTCCATCTATACAAACACATGTGATGGACCCCAATGCAGCTGATTTCCTTATTCACTCAAAACCAAGAAGAGGGCTTTAGCCAGAAATTTCCCTTAGAGGGGGAAAAAATAGTTCTTACAACAAAGAGCGATGATGACATTTGTCTCAGGACATGAGCAAGTCATGCACACCATAAAGACGCGTGGACACTGTGTCAACAACAGTACACTACACATGTTGAGTACGAAGTTGCTATTCCTCTCGTGCGACCCGGGACGCCACTGTTAGATGGATGGACAAAGAGGTGGAACATACATCTGACTGCATAAGCGTTGTCCTCTTCTCCAGAGCACCTAGCCCTCCTTTATTCTGCATCAAATGGGGCAGATCTATTTTCAACCTCAGGGCCGAGAAGTGGGTCAAGACAGCGGAGTTGGCAAGGCAGAAAAGGCTGGGATAATGAGCCGCTGTGCCCCGGTGACTTGCATAACCTGCTCGCAGGAGCCACAGAGTAAAGGCTGAGGTGAGAAAGTAGGTTTCCAGGAATCGGGGGTTTAAAACACAATGGGAGCTCACAGCTTCTTCTTAGAGCTACGCGCTGTTTCTCAAGGGCATGGCTGAGCGATTCCGCGGTTCCTTTGGTCCACACTTTGATAGTATATGTATAATGCGTCATACAGTCCTTCTCCTTCTGAGTATCTCTGTGTTCCTCTCTCTTTGGGAGAAGGGGAAACTGGCCCAGGAACAGTGAAAGATGAGAAGTTGATATTGAAGCATTCACATCACTGTGGGCTTCCCAGATAGCTCAGCTGGTAAAGAATCTGCCTGCAATGCAGGAGACCCCAGTTTGATTCCTGAGTCGGGGAGATCCACTGAAGAAGGGATAGGTTACCTACTCCATGCACTCTCGAGCTTCCCACGTGGCTCAGCTGGTAGAGTCTGCCTGCAATGCAGGAGACCTGGGTTGGGAAGATGCCCTGGAGAAGGGAAAGTCTACCCACTCCAGGATTCTGGCCAGGAGAATTCCACGGGCTGTGCAGTCCTTGGAGTTGCAAAGAGTTGGACACGACTGAGCGATTCTTGCCACCGCATCCCTGAAGCCCAAGGAAGCAAACTTTTCTTAACTCTAAAAATTCAAAATAACATGGAAAACTGATGTACCAAAGACGCACTGTACCGGAAGACAGCAAACAAGACTTACTTTTCAAGTTCTTTTACGTAATCACTATTGGGTTACGTTCTCAGTTCTGCAGACACTCGTGATAGAAAAAAGTCTCCCTATATCCAGTGAGAGTCAGGATCCAAGCATCCCCATAGTGATTTTGCATCTGTAAGCATGTAACTATTTTGTGGGTGCCAAAGCTTTTGAATTCACAGATAGATAGATAGATGGATACATAAATACACAGACCGACGATAGAGTAAAGTAGATGAATAGATGGATAGATAGATACGATGGATGGACAGACAGATGGATGGATGGATGGATAGAGAGATATATGGATGGATGGGTAGATGGATGAACGGATGGATGGATGAATGGGCAGACAGACATATCAGACTATATGCACTCATGAACATGCCACTTTGGCATAAGGAAAATTTTGAGATGAAACAGACAAGCATCAGAAGCAAGAAGAAGTCTCCGCCCAACCCCTTTCTGCCTGAGAGCAGATCATGAAAGTGAAAGCGAAGTCGCAAAGTCGTGTCCAACTCTTTTCGGCCCCACGGACTGTAGCCTACCAGGCTCCTCTGTCCATGGGACTTTCCAGGCAATAGTACTGGAGTGCATTGCTATTTGCTTCTCCAGGGGATCCTCCCAACCCAGGGACTGAACCCCGGGTCTCCCGCATTGTAGACAGACACTTTATTTTCTGAGCCACCAAGAGAGCAGGGCGTAAATTTCCCTTTGTGAAGGTGACACAAATTTCCATCTGTAACGGCATTCTCCTCTCCCGTACCAGAAGAGGCGAACGGACTCTTAGCTTGCATCACACGCTTCCTAAAGAACCCTTTGCACCACTCACTAGCACTGGCCACTAAGAACCACCTCTCCAAGCTCTCTGCCTATTCACCAGCCCTGGGAGTGAGCCCAAGCATCTTTTTATTTGTCCTTTCCTGCATGCCTGCCTGGGCACTCAGTCGTATCCGACTCTTTATGACCTTGTAGACTGTAGCCCGCCAGGCTCCTCTGTGCATGGGATTCTGCAGGCAAGAATACTGGAGAGGCTTGCCGTATTCTTCTCCAGGGGAATCTTCCTGACCCATGATGGAACCCCCGTCTCTTATGTCTCCTGCATTGAGCCACTAATTCATCACCTCTCACTAAGATGGTATATAAATCATACCCCAGACCCCCCAGTAATCGCGTCTTTGGGTTTTCACTTCTTTCTGTGACGCCCACATGCACATGAAAACATTAGCATCAGTAAAGAAACCTGACTATCTCCTGTTAATTCGTCTTTTGTCAGTTTAATTCACAAGCCTCTATAAACAGATTGTAAGACAGTGGAGGGGAAACGTGCTTTCCCTCTCACACAGTTGGGAAGGGGGTGGGGGGAGGGGGCACAGAAAAAGAGAAATGCATTTAGATGGATGCATGACAGAGAGGAACACACATATAGACAGATGAGTGATAAACACCAACACGCCAAGTTCTGTTTTCTGCAGAGGATTATGGTAAGGACTAAACAAGAGGATGTATAGCAACATCCATTATGATCCACTGTATACAATTTATTATGATTTTTCATATTATATATATTTTCAGTTCTGAACAAAGATCTCCACCTATGAAATTTTTTTATTCTTAGGCAAAAACGTTTTGAGTAAGCAATGATTAAATCACTGGGAAGTAAAGGCGTTTTTCTACTGTTTTTAAAACTCAGCTAGAAATAAATGGTACTGGAGGAGAAACTCTGAATTCCTGTTTAACTGTTATAAACGAAGGCTGTCTTTGGGGCTTTTAACCCCAAAGTCTGCTTCCTACATAGTTTGGATTCCAGGGCCTCTCATCTCTAAGAATAGTCTCCGTTCAGTCGGCTTAGCATCTCCAAGAATCTGCATTTCCAGCACAAGGCCAGGATCTAAGTTTATCTGAAATGACTGACATCTGAAAGAAACTCAACAGAGATGCATCTCTGGACCAGCCATTAAAACTATCTGGCCCTATCTGTATGTACCATGAATTCAGATTCCACGTAAGTGTGTGAATACACATTATTTTTCTCTTTCTGACTTACTTCACCCTTTTCAACACCCACATCTCTGTGAGTGACCCAATTTCATTGTTTTTTTGTGGCTCAGTAATATTCCATCATATGTATGTACATCCAAAAGGAGATCAGTCCTGACTATTCATTGGAAGGACTGATGCTGAAGCTGAAAACTCCAATTCTTTGGCCACCTGATGCGAAGAGCTGACTCATTTGTGTAGACCCTGATGCTGGGAAAGATTGAGGGCAGGAGGAGAAGGGGACGACAGAGGATGAGATGGTCAGATGGCATCACCGACTCGATGGACATGAGTTTGAGCCAGCTCCAGGAGTTGGTGATGGACAGGGAAGCCTCGGGTGCTGCAGTCGATGGGGTCACAAAGAGTCGGACATGACTGAGAAAGTGAACTGAACTGGACATCTTCTTTGGGCATTCATCAGTTGATGGACACTGAGGTTGCTTCCAAGTCCTGGCTAGTAGAGAGAGCTGTGCAATGAATGCACGAGCACAGTGGGGAAGGGCAGCGTGGGATGAACTGCGAAATCAGCACTAACATATATACAGGACGGTGTGTAAAACAGGCAGCTAGTGGGCAGCTGCTCTGCAGCACAGAACTCAGCCAGGGCTCTGTGACGACCCAGAGGGGTGGATCAGGGGTGGGAGGCAGANCACGAGCACAGTGGGGAAGGGCAGCGTGGGATGAACTGCGAAATCAGCACTAACATATATACAGGACGGTGTGTAAAACAGGCAGCTAGTGGGCAGCTGCTCTGCAGCACAGAACTCAGCCAGGGCTCTGTGACGACCCAGAGGGGTGGATCAGGGGTGGGAGGCAGACTCAAGAAGGAGGGGTATATGTATATGCAAAGCAATGATCCTTAAATAAAAAGTTACAATTAATTAAAAAAAAACTGGCCCTAGTTCTCCTCTGGGGCCACCACGAACTAACGATCGCTTTCGGAAAACCTCTCTCCATTCTTGTATCTCCAGACTTCCCTACACCCCAGTTTGTTACACGACCACTACCCCCAAATGCTGCTGCTGCTGAGTCGCTTCAGTCGTGTCTGACTCTGTGCGACCCCATAGACGGCAGCCCACCAGGCTCCCCCCGTCCCTGGGATTCTCCAGGCAAGAACACTGGAGTGGGTTGCCATTTCCTTCTCCAATCAATGCGTGTAAGTGAAAAGGGAAAGTGAAGTCACTCAGTCTCGTCCGACTCTGTGCGNCTAGTTCTCCTCTGGGGCCACCACGAACTAACGATCGCTTTCGGAAAACCTCTCTCCATTCTTGTATCTCCAGACTTCCCTACACCCCAGTTTGTTACACGACCACTACCCCCAAATGCTGCTGCTGCTGAGTCGCTTCAGTCGTGTCTGACTCTGTGCGACCCCATAGACGGCAGCCCACCAGGCTCCCCCCGTCCCTGGGATTCTCCAGGCAAGAACACTGGAGTGGGTTGCCATTTCCTTCTCCAATCAATGCGTGTAAGTGAAAAGGGAAAGTGAAGTCACTCAGTCTCGTCCGACTCTGTGCGACCCCATGGACTGCAGCCCACCAGGCTCCTCGGTCTATGGGATTTTCCAGGCAAGAGTACTGGAGTGGGGTGCCAGTGCCTTCTTCGACCCACAAATGAGACATTTTGAATCTAACAAGTTATGTTTTGTTTTGTTTCTAGAATAAAGAGCCCAGCAGAGTCAGCCTGGGGGCAAGTGGCGGCAACCTCTATTCCATCTTGGAGCGCCATGCCTGATCACCTCACAACCCTTGCTCCAAGAATCGTGGATGCACGTGGGGCCAGTGCGCCACAGAAAGAGATTTTCAGGATGGAATGCCATCAGCCCGTGGATTGGGAAGCTCTGATTGCCACTGGCAACTGCCTAAGGCTGAGATGAAGCAGATAGCCTGCTGTTCCCTGGACTCAGAGGAGACAGTGATCCTGCTTGTTTAAACCAGGCTGCCTAGGTGTGCTTGCCCTTGGCAGCTTGCAGCTTCCGCGCGGATGTCTGCTATTCAAGTATCTTCACTTCCTGAGCTGACGCTTACGGAGCGCCTACTGTACGACTGGACCTTAGCGGTGGTAAGATGCCCACGGGCAAAGTCACTCCTACACACTGACTGTGTTACTCATCCCAAGCTGGCTTGTGGGGAGGAAAACGGTTCTTTATCACANTCCTGAGCTGACGCTTACGGAGCGCCTACTGTACGACTGGACCTTAGCGGTGGTAAGATGCCCACGGGCAAAGTCACTCCTACACACTGACTGTGTTACTCATCCCAAGCTGGCTTGTGGGGAGGAAAACGGTTCTTTATCACAGCTGCTCCCTGGAACTTTCCTGGTGGTCCAGTGGGTGAGGACCCACCTCCCAAAGCAGCAGACACAGGTTCCACCCCTGGTCCAGGAAGATGGCACAGGCCTGAGAGCAGCTCAGCCTGGGAGCCACAGCAGCTAAGCCCGCAGGCTCCAGAGACCACGCCCTGCAATGAGAGGAGCCACAACGGTGGCACATCTGCACACCCCAACCTAGAGAGAAGCCCCTGTTTGCCAGAACTGGACAAAGGCCGCAAGCAGCCAGGAAGGCCCAGCACCGTCAAAGTAAATAACCAAATACATATATATATATGTATGAGGTGAGGTGAAGTCGCTCAGTCGTGTCCGACTCTTTGCGACCCCGTGGACTGTAACCTATTAGGTTTCTCCGTCCATGGAATTCTCCAGGCAAGAATACTGGAGTGGGTTGCCATTTCCTTCTCCAGGGGATCTTCCCAACCCAGGGATCAAACCCGGGTCTCCCGCACTGGAGGCAGACGCTTTAACCTCTGAGCCACCAGGNTGCGACCCCGTGGACTGTAACCTATTAGGTTTCTCCGTCCATGGAATTCTCCAGGCAAGAATACTGGAGTGGGTTGCCATTTCCTTCTCCAGGGGATCTTCCCAACCCAGGGATCAAACCCGGGTCTCCCGCACTGGAGGCAGACGCTTTAACCTCTGAGCCACCAGGGAAGCCCCCATATATATATATGTATGTATGTATGTATTTTAACTTAAAAAAGAAAACACGCTGTTTTGCAATTCAAGCATCTTCCCAAAGACGCAAAATATTTTTCTCCTTAATTTAGCTTAAAATGTACGTGTTATATTATGCCCCAAAGAGTTAATCTTCAGTTATCCAAGGTGGTCTTCTAGGCATCTTTTTTTTTTTTTCCCAAAGAAATTCCTCTGCTACATTCTTTTTTTCTTTCATTTCAGGATGGACTCAGAAAGAATAAGGGCTAATGTATCAATATGTATAAATATCTGTGCTGAATTCTCAGTGAAATGTTATAATAATCACGGGATGATCCATCCTTATTAACACATGAATCGCATATACAAAGATGAATTTCTTATGTGTATGCTACGTGTGTGCTGAGTCACTCAGCCATGTCTGACTCTTTGCAACCCCATGGACAGTAACACGCCAGGCTCCTGTGTCCATGGGATTCTCTAGGCAAGAATACTGGAGTGGGTTGACATGCCCCCTTCCATGGAATCTTCCCAACCGAGGGATCAAACCCAGGTCTCCCACATTGCAGGCAGATTCTTTACCATCCTGAGATTCATCCCATGAATACTAGAGTGGGTAGCCTATCCCTTCTCCAAAGGGTTGTGTGCGTGTGTGCTTACATATACAGCTGTGTGTTTTTCCATTTGCTCTTATCTTCATAGTAACAGTTTCCAGAATAATCTGCTAATTAAATCTGGGGGCTTTAAACAAAACTATATTACTTGAACTTTTTTTTTCCCCCACAGAAGCGTATTTAACATGTGAAATAGCAGCCCCAAATTCTTAGGTCATATCTAAAAAATATTTAAAGTGTATTCAAAGAATACAATTAGCTTTTATTGGACACAATTAACCAGATGCGAAACACAATTAGCCAGATAAATATCATGCCAAATTAATGGAACCCACTGAGATTTCGTTTTGCCTGCTTCTTAAGAGAAGCACTCCATCATACCAAAAATAAGCTATGGTAGCATAATTCTCTCTCCTACTGTGTATTTATTTATTTTTTTACCTTGCCAATTTCTGAGGTATCCTTTAAAGCCAACCACATATCAAACACCTTCAGTAGAGAAGCAAAGACTCATTAAAAACATGTTGATTTGCTAGCTCTGATCGCAATGCCTTTAAATCTACAGACTTTCCAAGTTCCATATAGTTATTACAGTTGAGAGGAAAGAGGTATGCCATTTTATAGATAAATACAACTTTTATCACTGATTTATGCTGAGAACATTTCTGGAGCAACCATACTAGAATGAAGCAAATTCCATAGTCAGTTGACTTTAGGTCAAGAAGTGGAAACTGTTTTTCTCATTGGTTTCCAGCCCCTGCTCCCTCTTAAGAACTATTTTATAAAACTGATCCTTTATATATCACACAGGAAGTTTCTATGAATACTTAACAAGCAGTCACATTTACAAACACATTCTTCGTCCTGTTTTTGTTCACAGATTTCCTTTAGTTTCCCCTAGCATTCATCCTTCTCTTGGTGGATGCTGAGAAATTAAATGGTTTTTTTTTTTCTTTACCTTTTCCACAATCAGAATTCAGAAGACCTCTGCTTATAGTCTTTGTTTAGTCAGAGATTCTCGACCTAGAGGACATCAGAGTCTCAAGGGAGTTTTTAAAAATGTTGACCTGGATCACTCACACCATTTCTGAAAAGCTACCAGTGATGCTCTGTATGGTGGGGTCTTTTTTGAGCTGACTTTTCGCCTTTCAATACTGAAGACGTTATGCCGGGAAATTCACTATGTGGCCTCTGCCTGCGGTTCACATAGCAAGGAGAAACTTCAGCACTCTCATTTCTAACCGTGAAGAGGCAGCTCTCTTGTTTAACTAGCCCTCCAATAATTCCAGTTTCTGCTTCAGTTTCCCCCAGGGTACTTCATTAAGCTATGCGAACTGAACTACTGCAAAATTATTAATAATTACAACATGGGGACCCGCAGATATTCCCGCTGGACCTTTACGAAGGGGAAACGGCTTGACCTTGTAGAGAGAGGTCTACTCTAGCCTACATTATGCCCACACATACACATGGGATGATCTTTCAAACCACAAGTAAGTACGTCAACTGAGTTATAATATTCTGAAGGTAAAAATGGCAAGCTTTTGGCTTTTTCTGTGCTGTCCTTAAATCCCATTAAATAAACTTTTGCCCCTGCAAAGGAAACATATTCCTATAGATATCACCACTTATGAGATTGGCAAAAAAAAAAAAATGTGTTCGAGTTTTTCCAAAAGACGTTATAGAAAAACCCAAATGAACTTTTTGGCCAACCCAATACAAACCATTTGTCAGATATTTGTAACTCTGTGTATTCTGTGCATGCCAAATTGTTTCTTTCATGTCTGACTCTTTGCAACCATATGGACTGTAGCCCACCAGGCTCCTGTGTCCTTGGGATTCTCCAGGGAAAAGTACTGGAGTGGGTGGACATGTCCTGTTCCAGGGGATCCCCCCAGCCCAGGGATTGAACCCACATCTCTTCCATCTCCTGCTTTGGCAGGTGGGATCTTTACCCCTAGCACCACCTCGGAAGTCCTCTATCTCCAAACACACTGGTTAGATAGGATGTGTGTTTTTCTCATCCCATTACGTTACATGTTGGAGGAATAAAGTATTGCCATTTAGAATAAACTCATAAAATGGTTCCAGATGAGTTAAGGACTCAATAATATGTGGTTTATCCATATGATGGGATCTTGCTGCTGTTACTAAGTCTCTTCAGTCATGTCCTACTCTGTACGACCCCATAGAAGGCAGCCCACCAGGCTCCCCTGTCCCTGAGATTCTCCAGGCAAGAACACTGGAGTGGGTTGCCATTTCCTTCTCCAGTGCATGAAAGTGCGAAGTAAAAGTGAAGTCGCTCAGTCGTGTCCGACTCTTCGCGACCCCATGGACTGCAGCCCACCAGGCTCATATGCCCATGGGATTTTCCAGGCAATAATAATGGAGTGGGGTGCCGTTGTCTTCCCCGAATGGGATCTTATTCAGCCTTAAAAAGGAATGAAACTGTAATTAATCCCACACCTGGGCTGAATCTTGAGGACACTGTAGGGAAAGAAAACGAATTTCGCCTCTATACGTCTGAATTCTTGGCTGAGATCCCTATAATAAAAGACAGATGAACAAGAGAAAAACAAGCAAGTTTATTAACATGGGTGCCTCCTGTATATACATGGGAGAGACCAAGGAAAATTGAGTATCTCCAAGAGGTGACTTAGAACTGTGGCTCCCAAAGGTATTCAGCAAAGAAGAAAAGCTTAAGAAGAAATAGCGGGACACAGGAGACTAGCTTTAGGCATCCAATGTCAAACTGTGGAAAGTTTGGCTAATGGCAGATAAAGTCCATTTGGGAAAGTGTTGGGTAGATTCCTGGCTCGTGGGGTCTAAAGTTGTCTCTGATGAGTAGCTTTTGTCTTTCCTGGTCGAGAAGGGAGGAGGAATATCTCTGCAAGGCTGTGTCCTGCTTTTAGGCAAATCAAGGGGTACAGGGAGCTTTGCTTTTCTCCTATCCATTTATTCTCAGTGGCCTTCAGATCAACGCAACGGAACTGGCGTATTTTGGAGCTGGCGTATTCTGGCTACTCTTCAGCACTGTGCTCAGTGAAATAAAACAGACGCAAAGGATGCACATCGTGAGTTGACGTATATGTGGCCCCTGGAACAGTCTGAATCTGTAGCTACAGAGAGTGTGGCTTCCAGGGGCTGGGGGACGGGAGGGGCTAGGACGAAGGGAGCGTGAGGAGTGCCTGTTTCATGAGGAGAGAGTTTCCACAGCTTAGTAGAAAACAGACTTGTAATTGCCAAAAGGAAGCGAGGCGGATGCATTGCGAGCCTGGAATTAGCAGACTGTAAGCTATTATATACAGGATGGATAAATAAAGTCCTTCCTGTATAGCACGGGGAATTACATTCAATACCCTGGGATACAGCATAATGGAAAAGACTGTTTAAAGAGAAGGTACACGTACGTATAACAGAGTCAGTCTGCCGTTCAGCAGAAATGAGCATGTGATACGTTAACTGTACTTCAATAAAATTAATTTTTAAAATGACTATGGGTTTCCAGTTGGGAAGATGAGACCAGTTCTAGACATGGGAAACAGTGACGGTTGCAAAACCATGTCAGTGTATTTCATACCGCTGGCCTGGTGACAGATACACAACATTGCTGCTGCTGCTGCTGAGTCGCTTCAGTCGTGTCTGACTCTGTGCAACCCCATAGACAGCGGCCCACCAGGCTCCCCCGTCCCTGGGATTCTCCAGGCAAGAACACTGGAGTGGGTTGCCATTTCCTTCTCAGATGCATGAAAGTGAAAAGTGAAAGTGAAGTCACTGAGTCATGTCCAACTCTCAGCGACCCCATGGACTGCATCCTACCAGGCTCCCCTGTCCCTGGGATTCTCCAGGCA
>SJYB01006081.1:722073-737733 GCA_006408585.1 Antidorcas marsupialis | reverse complement strand
AGAGTCAGACACGACTGAAGCGACTCAGCAGCAGCAGCAGTAATTAAAATAATGTGATGCTGGACAGTCAGCTTGACTAAAGGAACAGAGAAGAGGGATGAGAAGTACATGGAGGTGTTAATAAGAAGATAATGTGAGGGTTTCCTGGTTGGTGGCCCAGTGGTTAGGAATCCACCTCTCAATGCAGGATACCTGAGTCTGATCCCTGCTCCATGGGGATCCCACACGCCACAGAGCAACTAAGCCCGTGTGCCACAGATACTGAGCCTGTGCTCTGGAACCAGGAGCCACAACTATGAAACCCACGGTCAACTGTGATTGAAGCCCATGGGTCTAGGGCCCCCTGCTCTGCAACAAGGGAAGTCAGCAGACCACACACCCCAGGCAGGGAGTGGTCCTCACTGTCAGCAATTAGAAAAAAGCCCACGCACATCAATGGACATGACTTTGGGTAAACCCCAGGAGTTGGTGATGGACAGGGAGGCCTAGCGTGCTGCAGTCCATGGGGTCGTAAAAAGTCAGACACAACTGAGCGACTGAACTGAAACACTGAATACCCAGAGCAGCCCCGAATAAACATTAAGGAAAAAAAAAAGAAACATAATATGACAAAAATTCAGGGCCAACTGATGGGGTAGTGTACACACAAGCCACTCAATAAGTGGTGTTGGAAAACTTCCATCAGGGTGGGTAGATGGGACAGAAAGAGAGGAAAGATTCCTGCATTGCAGTACTAAAAACAAATATGCTGAATAACTTAAAAAACAAAAGTATATCTAACTCGAAAACAAAAGTGTCCCAACAATTAGAAGACAGTAATGAAAATATGTGTAAGATCTTGAACTGAGAAAATTTCCCAAAGGCACTCGACATACAAACCCTATGTAAACGAAATATTGTCATTTTCCTTTTGTTTAGTTGCTAAGTTACATCCAACTCTTCTACCACCCAGTGGACTCAGGCCACCAGGCTCCTCTGTCCATGGGACTCTCCAGGCAAGAATACTGGAGTGGGTTGCCATTTCCTTCTCCAGGAGATCTTCCCAACCCAGGGATGGAACCCGAGTTTCCTATCTCTCCTGCACTGGCGGGCAGATTCTTCATCACTGAACCACCTGGAAAGCCCAGATATTGGCATGTCAAGTCACATTCAATCCAGAATTTGTGCTCTGTAGAAGACATTGTAAACCAGTTTAAGAGACAAGCCATGGACTGAGGGAGAGACTTTCAAGGGATGGACTGGCTGGATCTCCTTGCAGCCCAAGGGACTCTCAAGGGTCTTCTCCAACACTACAGTTCCAAAGTAGCGATTCTTCACTGCTCAGCTTTCTTTATAGTCCAACTCTCCCATCGAAACCCAAAGTGGATTACTTCCTGCCTCAGCAAAGAGGTCCTACACCTCAGAAAGAGAACACTCAATGAGAAAGCTATCAATTAGTACAAGAAGGTGATTTATAGTCCAAGGGACTGAATAACAAAAAGCATTATACAAACATGTTCAAACTCTGGAAATTAAGAAAGTATGCCTAGAAAGGTCAGGGAACTAGCCTGTGATACCACGTAGACTGGTCTAAAAATTACAAGAAAAGGCAACATCAAGCACTCTTAAGGCTGTAGAAAATGGAATTTTTAATACTCTCATAATTCTAAAAAGCAGAGACATTACTTTGCCAAAAAAGGTCCATCTAGTCAAGGCTATGGTTTTTCCGGTAGTCATGTACAGATGTGAGAGCTGTACTATAAAAAAAGCTGAGCACCGAAGAATTGATGCTTTTGGAACTGTGACTTTGGAGAAGACTCTTGAGAGTCCCTTGGACTGCAAGGAGACCCAATCAGTCCATCCTAAAGGATGTCAGTCCTGAATATTTATTGGAAGGACTGCTGCTGAAGCTGAAACTCCAATCCTTTGGCCACCTGATGTGAAGAGCTGACTCACTGGAAAATACCCTGATGGAAATGTGTATAATATCATATAAGAAACGAACCTCCAGTCTAGGTTCAATACAGGATGCTTGGGGCTGGTGCACTGAGATGACCCGAAGGGATGATATGGGGAGGAAGGGGCGGGTGAGGTTCAGGACAGGGAACACGTGTATGCCCGTGGCGGATTCATGTTGATGTGTGGCAGAACCAATACAATATTGTAAAGTAATTAGCCTCCAATTAAAATAAATAAATTTAAATTAAAAAACAAGACCCTGATGCTGGGAAAGATTGAGGGCAGAAGGAGAAGGGGACGACAGAGGGTGAGATGGTTGGATGGCATCACCTGTTCAATGGACATGAGTTTGAGTAAACTCTGGGAGTTGGTGATGGACAGGGAGGCCTGGTGTGCTTAGGTCCAAGGGGTCGAAAAGAGTCGGACACGACTGAGGGGCTGAACTGAATTGAGCTGAATTCGGAAATATTTCACTTTTTTACATTTATTTTTTAATTGGTGAAAAAATGGTTTACAATCTTGTATTGGTTTTTGCAATACAATGCAAATTAGTCATAATTGTATTATATATATATATATATAAATATATATATCCCCTCTTTCTTAAGCCCCCTCCTCTCTCCGTATCCCACCCCTCTAGGTCATCACAGAGCACCAGCTCCCTGTTTAATCAGCAACTTCCCACTATCCTTTTTTTTTTTTTTTTCAGTGTAAGAAGCCACGCTGATTGGATTTAACAAAACACAATGATGGCAGATTTACCTCAAAATGGGGAAGAAATCTGTTGTTTCCCCCGCCTCAGAGTATTATTTTTTTTCTTGCATTTTCATCCTTTTCCTTTATATCTTTACTTGCATTAAGCCAAACGACCTAAAACATAACAGCCTCAAATAAAAGTAACTTCACATGTAGTTTAATCTGCAATAGCATCAAAAGTCACACCCCATGGCAAAGACTTTTTATAAAAGGACCATTTTAGCATTCTCGCCAAAAAGGCATTTCCTGAGTTACAATATCTGATAGAAGAAAGTGGATATATTCAAACTTTGAAAGGTCAAGGAATAATAAAAGCATCTCATTATGCACTTACTACAAAGAAATGAATGTATGTTCCACAAAATGACGAGTATCAGCTGTTTGCAAATGTATGTGCCACAATTTTCTTTCCTTTTTCTATTTTTCATGACATTTTCACGATATTTGAAAAGACAAACACAAAGTCATGAATAAGAAATGATCCATCTGCAGAAAAAAATAAAACAATAACTAAAGGCTTGAATGAACGAAGGCATGTATGCTCCGTTGTGTCCGCCTCTTTGCAACTCCCTAAACTGTAGCCCGCCAGGCTCCTCTGTCCATGGGATTCTCCAGGCAAGAACACTGGAGTGGGTTGCCATTTCCTGCTCCAGGGGATCCTCCCAACCCAGGGACTGAACCCACGTCTCTTGTATCTCTTGCATTGGCAGGCAGATTCTTTACCACTTTGAAGATCCTTTACCTGGGAAGCCCAGATATTGGCTTAAGCCCACCTGTTAGACAAGAAATGTCCTGCCAGAAAGGCACTCATTGCAAGATGAAGCAAAGCTGTGATTTCAAGACTTAGAGGAATTCAGTTTGATCTTCCAGTTGTTACACTGGAATACTTCATCAATTAAACAGGGTTTAAAATGCAACAAAGAATCCGTCCATTATGCAGAACTGGTTGACAGGATCTCCCAGTCAATTAAAGCCTGGGGAAATATTTGTAACAGTAATGATTCCAGCCTCACCCACCACTGCAAACAGAGCTCTGAAGAACTTCAAAAAGTCTAATTTAAAGACCTAACTCTGCGATCTAACACAAGCAGAGCATTCTGAACATGCACCGGGCACTCAGGAAGGGAAAATATTTCTTTTTAAATAAATGGACGAGGGAAGGGATGGCAGAGCTTGACCTGGCCCCTGATTGTCACTGCTCATCATGGTCTGCAGGTGTTTCTTCCTGGGTTCAGAGTGGCTGGTCCCCGGAGACCTGGCCATGGGCTGTTAGAGACCACACAGTGTGGTCTCAAGAATAATGCCATCGAGGCTCAGCTGGGAGAATGGGGAGCTTTCTCCAGGTGGCTGTGATGTGCCCCAAGTTCTGATGGTGCTCAGGCAGTTCCCATCTTCCTCCAGCTTCTGAGGCTTCCCTGGTGGCTCAGCTGGTAAAGAATCCGCCTGCAATGTGGGAGACCTGAGTTCTATCCCTGGGTTGGGAAGAAGCCCTGGAGAAGGGAAAGGCTACCCACTCTAGGATTCTGGCCTGGAGAATTCCATGGACTACAGTCCACAGGGTTGCAAAGAGTCAGACACGACTGAGTGACTTTCACTGCGAGGTAAGGGTTTCCCACGTGACACTGTGGGAAAGTACCCACCTGTCAATGCAGGAGAAGCAAGAGATGCAGGTTCGATCCCTGGGTTGGGGAGATCCCTTGGAGAAGGGCATGGCAATCCACTCCGGTGGTTCTGGCCTGGAGAATCTCATGGACAGAAGAGCCTGGCGGGCTACAGTCTACGGGATCACAAAGTATCAGGCATGACTGGGTGGCTGAGCACTGGCGTCTGAACACAGCAAACAAGCATGCCGTCTTTTCCCCTCTTCTCAATGCTGCAGCTGAGTCCTTCTGCCCCTCTGGCTTCTTGCATCCAGCTTCAGAGAGGAAGGAGACATGGATGTCATCAGTGTTTGTTCCTGATCATGTTTCAGATGACAAATCTTAACAGCTCTTAGGAATAAAGATATCCATGGCCCAGTGTCACAACGTCATCTCTGGCACACATGTTAAAAAATACATTCTAAAGCAAGTCCTAACATGATTTACACATCCCTTTCTTCTAGAGTGGAGATGGTCATAAAACACACACTTCAGGAAATGTCACCCATGTAAAAACTAGCTGAAAGAGTTTTTGGTTTTTTTTTTTAGTGTGCAAAGACTCGGAAAATATATCACTCATAAGTCTTCCTGGAAATAAATAAACATTTGCAGACGTACTCTAGTGAAAGGAGAGATCAATCAAAACTGAAATTTACAACCATTAAAGGCGTGGTAAGAGAGCCAGCAAACAGGAAGCTAACTGTAGAATTAAGTATAAGTAATGGTGACAAATAGGACTTCCCTGGTGGTTCAGATGGTAAAGAGTTTGTCTCCCAATGCAGGAGACCCGGGTTGGATCCCTGGGTTGGGAAGATCCCCGGGAGGAGGAAATGGCAAGCGACTCCAGTATCCATCCCTGGGGAATGCCGTGGACAGAGGAGCCTGGTGGGCTACAGCCCATGGGCTTTGCAGAGAGTGGGATGTGACTGATTGAGTGCACACACATGGCTAAGTCGGCACAAGCATATATGGTTTCTCAACGGATGAGGTAGTGATAGCTAAGTTGTAAAAATAAGCCGGGGATGTTCTCCAAGCCCCTCCATCTGGCTTCCTATTTTAGTGGTGGGAAAGCATTTTGGGAATCTTCTAGAAAGGTTTCCTACATGCACAGCACACTATTTATTCAAAACAAGGAGTTGCCTCCACAGCCAATTGCTCCTGCAGTCTCAAAGCTGTCAGAAAAAAAGAAAAAGATGTGTTATTCAGTATTTATGAATAAACATCTTCATTTTTTTGTGAGATGCCATGAAAAATTTAATTGACTCATTGTTGATAACCCATGGCCAGGAGCTAATTCATTTGTTTGCCATTTAGCTGATAATTTATTCTGGGAAGTTAAGAGACACGATTTATTGCTTGGAAATCATACTGCTGCCATATCGTTATCTAGAGAGTTTTGCTAGAGCCACGTTTCTCGCTGATAAAGCCTGGCATATGAAGTTTCCAAATTATCTTGATCGGGCTTCTGCAATGAGGAAATTGTGTAGCAAAATTGCTTCTCTCCCCTATAAAGCATCTTCGAGGGGGTGTTTTGTTTTCCTAGGTTGTTGTTGTGTTGTTTTTTTTTTTTTTTTTTTGCTGTTGCTTTTTGATGAAAAAACATGTAGCATTCTTGTGATCTTCATCCCTGAAGATCCTGGTCTGTTCTTGCATTTAATCCACCCATTTATCCATTAAAGGGCATTACTAAACCTTTCTCCAGTCCTATCATTTCACAGCAAACAGATGGGGAAAACATGGGAGCAGTAGCAGATTTTATTTTGGGGGGCTCCAAAGTTACCGCAGATGGTGACTGCAGCCATGAAATTAATAGACGCTTGCTCCTTGGAAGGAAAGCTATGACCACACTAGACAGCATATTAAAAAGCAGAGACATTACTCTGCCAACAAAGATCCATATAGTCACGGCTATGGTTTTTCCAGTGGTCATGTATGGATGTGAGGGTTGGACTGTGAAGAAAGCTGACCGCTGAAGAATGGATGCTTTTGAACTGTAGTATTCAAGAAGAGTCTTAAGAGTCCCTTGAATTGCAAGGAGATCCGACCAGTCCATCCTAAAGGAGATCAGTCCTGACGATTCATTGGAAGGACTGATGCTGAGAAACTCCAATAATCTGGCCATGTTTTGCAAAGAGCAGACTCATTTGAAAAGACCCTGATGCTGGGAAAAATTGAAGGCAGGAGGAGAAGGGGACGACAGAGGATGACATGGTTGGATGGCACCACTGACTCAATAGACATGAATTCGAGCAAATTCCGGGAGATGGTGAAGGACAGGGGAGCCTGGCGTCTTGCAGGCCATAGGGTCACAAAGAATAGGACAGGACTTAGTGATTGAATAACAACAGATCTTTATTATAAATGAATTTGAGTGTTAGGATCTAATAAACATGCCACTAAAATCACAGATAGATTAGAATCACACAATCCTAACGTTTAAAGTAATGACATCATTCCAAAACATGTTGATTTTTTATCTTATGAAGTCCCAGAAAGAGTTCTAAGGTCTTTAATCCCAGACACCAGTGCTAGCTCTATTTTACAGATGAAAAAACTGAGCCAGAGGGAGGGTGTCTTGCGGAAGGTCGCACAGCTGGTAAAATGAGCAGCTTGAGTCTTCAATTCTAGCATGCGTTTCGCCGTTAAAGAAAACCGGGTGAGCTGCCACAGAGCATCGCCACGCACCTCACTCCACTTTCTCCTAATATTTGCATCATACACTAATGTGATAGCAACAGTCGCTCACCAAAGTGGCAAAGATTAAGACATAAAAAAATACTGTTGAAAATATTACAATTGGTTATTCCTGATGGACATTCAAAATGCATATGACCTTTGAAATAATAATGTCATTATCATAGCATAGCCTATTGAAAACGCCACATACATACTCAACCAAATATGCAAATAGATTTATACCATGATTTTTTTATGGGGGTCCTTATTTACAGTAGCAAAAACCCAGAAACAATGTAAATGCCCATCAGTACCATTATCCAGTCAAAGCTTAGCGTGCTTGACACTCTTTGAGTTTCTGAGTGTCTCAGTGGGATGACGGTGAAAAATGCCCAAGATAGATTGCTAGATGAAAGAGACATCGCAAAATAACACTGAGAGATTCCCATTTGTGTCACATCATATTTTGTGTATTTTTGAAAAGGAGGAAAAGCACGCAATACGTAAGGCAAGACACACTACTAATTGTTAGAAGTTGTTCCTTCTGCAAAGTAGGAGGGCGTGGGTGAGTTACTTTACAGGAATAGGGGAGGATGGAGACGGGAGGATGGAGAACTTTCTAGATACGGTGGCTGGGAATATAACAAGTTGTGAATGAATAAAGCTGCAGTTTGAGCACTCTGATCAATCTGTCCCGCATTGTTGGCATTAATCATATACATATATATATATTTATAAAATGCGTCTGATTTATAAAAGGAATCTAGCAGCTGTGGAGCGCCATTTTTCTTTCGTGCCCTGCAGCCTGCCTGCAAAGATGCATGAGTGGCCCAGCTCCAGGGAAGGAGGCAGGTAGCAATGTGGGCACTGACCGCCAATGCCCATCTCAGAGAGGGCGATGGCTTCTGACTTTCCGACTGTGTTCCAGAAAGCATGCTGAGCACAGGAGAGGAGAGACGGCCAGGCAGGGAGGAGGCCTAGGGACTCAACTGCCTGCTGTTCTCCCAGTCTCTTATTTTGATTTCTTCTTCCACATCTCCTGAGAATCCTATACAAAGGCCTGCTTTTATCCCCTAAGGGCTCTTCCTTCCTGTCTCCTATTTGACAACTCTTTTTTTTTTTTTTTCCCTGCTGGTGTTACATTCTGGGTCATCTTGTCAGAAGTATCATTCAATGCTCAGTGATATATAATCCCTTTGGAGGTTTCCCTTTGATTAATATCTACTCCATGAAGGTACTTTTAAGTCAGTAATACTATATTTCACACACACACACACACACACAAATCTGTTTATCCCTTCATCTAAAAAAAAAGATTTAAAAATTTATTGAATTTCTGTATTTTAGATGGGATGTACAATGGGGTTATTACAATACTGTGTGATGCAATACGGTGGGGGAACACAGTGGAATAAGAAATTTTAAAGATACTTTGGCCCTAATCAATTTTAAATCACGCTGGAGGAAATCGAATATACAAATAAACATGAAAAGCCAATCAGTGGAGCAGCAGGTAAAATAACTGGAACCCTTCAAGAAATCAGCTCCAGCTGATGAAAATTACTGGATACCAGAGGGAACTCTAGTCAACACTCTGTGATGACTTATACAGCAAAAGAAACTTTAGAAACTGGATATATGTATGTGTATAAGGGATGCAGTTTGCTGTATGTCTGAAACCAACGTGACACTGTAAATCAACTCTACTGTGATAAAATTTATTTAAAGAAAGAAATCTATTCTTAAGCCCTGGAACCTGCAAATTCTATATGGAAACAGGGCCTTTGAAAATGCTATTTGGGGTCTTGAGATGGACAGATTATTGTAGACTAAGCCGGTGGGCTCTGAACACGTCACGTATGGCAAGAAAGCAGAGAGCGATTAACACACACAGTGCAAGACACTGTGAAGGTAGAGGGTGAGGGGCTGGAAGAAAGCCAATCTCGAAGACTCGACAGAAATGACCACAAGAACCAGGGTGCCTGGAGCCTCCCAGAAGCTAGAAGAGGGGGAAAAGGAACCTCCCATGGGGTCTCCAGCGAGAGCTCAGCCCTGAGACACCTTGATTTCTGACTTTTAGCCTTCTGAAATGTTAGAGAATAACTTTCTGTTGGTTTGAAGGCACCCCACCCCAAGTTTGTGGTAATTTGACTCCATTGCCATTTAATTGCTAAGTCGTGCCCAACTCTTTGACACCCCATGGACTGTAGCCCACCAGGCTCCTCTGTCCATGCGACTCTCCAGCAAGAAGACTGGAGTGGGTTGCCATGCCCTCCTCCAGGGGATCTTGCCCACTCAGAGATCAAACCTGCGTCTCCTGCATTTGCAGAAGCCACCTGTGGTGACGCTAGTGGTGATCAAACAAGAAAAAAGAAACTGGAGACAGAGGAGGAGAAGTAACTGTGTAAATATGCTTTAATTATGCACAAATAATGTATTAATGCAATAATACATAAAGCAATGTGTTATATGGAGAAAAGCTATGACCAAACTAGACAGCCTATTAAAAAGCAGAGACATTACTTTCCCAACAAAGGTCCGTCTAGTCAAGACTATGGTTTTTCCAGCAGTCATGTATGGATGTGAGAGTTGGACTATAAAGAAAGCTGAGTGCCGAAGAATGGATGCTTTTGAACTGTGGTGCTGGGGAAGAGTCTTGAGAGTCCCTTGGACTGCAAGGAGATCCAACCAGTCCATCCTAAAGGAGATCAGTCCTGGGTGTTCATTGGAGGAACTGATGTTGAAGCTGAAACTCCAATCCTTCGGCCACCTGATGCAAAGAGCTGACTCATTGGAAGAGACCTTGATGCTGAGAAAGATTGAAGGCAGGAGGAGAAGGGGACAACAGAGGATGAGATGGTTGGATGGCATCACCGACTCGATGGACATGAGTTTGAGCAAGCTCCGGGGGTTGGTGATGGACAGGGAGGCCTGGCGTGCTGCAATTCACGGGGTAGCAGAGTCGGACACGAGCGACTGAACTGAACTGAACTGGAGAGCTGAGTTGAATCACGACAGTTTAGCCTTCATGATTAAGGAGAAACAGATGTACAGACGGTTGCTGTGATGGTTGTATTTGCATGGGACCATTTTCCAGGCTCTGTGTGTGTGTGTCTCAGGGTGTGTGTTTCACTCTTTCAGCACCTGTGTGTACATGTCCACACTATACCTGACTTAGAATACGAATCTTACTGCTTTCACCTTGTACTTCTGAGAGATGCACTGATTTTCGATGCACTGATAAAATGTCATTCAGTGTTAAGGAGCCCAAATCATTCAGTTCACCCAGGAGAGGATGTGAAGGGCTGAGAGATTTGGAGATGGGGACCTCTGACGCATTTAGCCTTTGCTAGCCATGTAAGCATGCATTCCTGCAAACATCCTACATGTGTGAGTGAGGTCCTCTTGTTCTAAATGGACTACGTTGTGGGTACAGCGCACAGTGAAAGTGTTAGTTGCTCAGTCGTGTCTGACTCTGTGACCCCAGGGACTGTAGCCCACCAAGCTCCTCTCTCCAAGGGATTCTCTAGGCAAGAATACTGGAGTGGGTAGCCATTTCCTCCTCCAGGGGATCTTCCCCACCCAGGGGTCGAATCCAGGTCTCTTGCATTGCAGGTGGGTTCTTTACCGTCTGAGCCCCCACAAGTCATCTCCTTACACCAAATCTGGGACTTCCTTTCACTGGTCCATGCCCTCTGGCCAAAGACCGCTATGAAGTAAGTGGTTGGAGGTATCACTTGTTGCAAAAAGAAAACAAATACAGGGATGGCTTCTCAGGGCAGCCAACCCTGCGGATAACAGACGCCCAGTAAACTATCTGAAAGACACACTCCAGAGTCATCCCACCTGATGGATGGATAAGGATGCTGGGTGTGTATTCACCTCGTGTGTCATGGTCTGAGGGATGCTGACAAGGCCAGCATCTCTCTAGAACCTCTGGCTATCCTGTACTTGGTCCTGGCGTGCTTCCCATGGTGAGAAAGACACTCCAAGAAGAGAAGCAGGGGTATTGACAGTGAGCAACTTGCGGCGTGAAATGAATGACTGAGTGAAACTCATTCAAGCGTAGCTGACTCTTCGCAACCCCATGGACAATAGCCCCACAGGCTCCTCTGTCCATGGGATTCTCCAGGCAAGAATCCTGGAGTCGGTTACCATCCCCTTCTCCAGGGTATCTCCCCAACCCGGGGATCGAACCTGGACCTCCTGCACTGCAGGCAGAGTCTTTACCATCTGAGTGAGCAGTGAACAGCTTGTGGCAGGTAGAAGTGGGTGCAGAGGCGATGGGAATGGGTCACGGACTGTCTCCACTCCAGTCATCAAGTCTGTTCATATGCAGGTTGAGTCTGCCCCTGCAGGTGTAACAGACAGTATTCAAGAGGGTCCAGGTAACCGGAAGACGATGGTGTCACTGGCCCACACACAAAACTGTTCTGGGAATATTCTACTCTGTCTTGCTTATCCCTCCCTCCACGGTTGGACCCTCCAGGTCACAGCCTACACACCAATTCTTTTTTTGCTCCTGGCGAGGCTACTGCCACACCTCCCTAATTCCATCCTGGCTTTCCTGCTCAGGTCTTCACTCACGTATCCACCCAAGTGAGCTTCCTAAAACTTGCTCATTCTCTATAATAGACTTGCTTCCCATGTCTTTCAATCGGCAGATAATAAAATCCAATTTCCTGGTCTCCATGCAAGACTCTCCACCATCTGGGGCTCACCTTTATGGCTCACTTCTGCTCACTCTCTGCTGGTCGAGTCCAGGGATCAGCAAATGTTTTTTCTGTCCGGAGACAGACAGGACCACATGGTCACTATCACTATCAATCAACTCTGTTGCTGTAGCATGAACACAGTTGTAGACATCACAAGTGAGATAAGACCACGCAAATGGCTGCCTCCCAATAAAATGTCACTGATGGACCCTGAAACGAGTTTTGTATAATCTTCATATGTCACAAAAACGCTCGTCTTCTTCTGACCTTTTCAACCACTTATAAATGTGAGCAGCATTCTCAGCTCTACGGTCTGTAGCTTGATGACTCCTATGTGACCACAGGCCACTAAGTGGCTCCCTCTAGACCCTATGCTGGACACGGCTGGTCTCTGTGTCAGGGACGACATTGCCAACCTCACACATCGGGAAGGACTCTCACTCATCCTTTAAGAATCAGCAGAGATAATCAGGACATAGGAGCTAAATGGCCCTGACATACCCCAGTTGGCACAGTTGGTAAAGAATTCACCTGCCCATGCACGAGACACGGAAAGTGTAGGTTCTGTCCCTGTGTCTGGAAGATCCCTTGGAGAAGGAAATGGAGACCCACTCCAGTATTCTTGCCTGGGAAATCTCATGGACAGAGGAGCCTGCTGGGCTACTACAGTCCATGGGGTCACACAGGGTTGGACACAACTTAGCAGGTACACACAGATCTTGAAAGAACAGGGTTGCACTCCAACCCTTTAAACTCTATTCTAAATGGAGAGTATCGACCTCAGGCCACAAAGTCAATTCCCATGCCTGCACTTAAGTTCTCCATTGCTTTCCTGAGGATGGTAAGTGGCTTCAGACCGGAACTGTCTCCTTTCTCCCTCCTCAATACCTCACCTTCATTGACACATAAAAAGTGAAAATGTTAGTAGCTCAATCATGTCCGACTCTTTGCGACCCCATCAGGCTCCTCTGTCCATGAAATTCTCCTGGCAGATACTGGAGTGGGTTGCCATTCCCTTCTCCAAGGAATCTTCCTGACCCAGGGATCAAACCTGGGTCTCCTGTATTGCAGGCTCTTCTGTAATGCATGAATGAGTAAATGGTTTAAGGGTGCCCCAAGTTGGGTCTTAGGTTTCCCACTGGATCCGGTACGGAGTCAGTATGTCTGACCTGTGGACTGGAGAAGCGCATTACATGTATTTTCTTTCAACCTCATTCTCAAGTAGTAAGCTGCCATATTCTGAGTCATCTTGACCTTTTCAGGTACATACATATGTATGAGACATTTGTCAATATTTAAATACTCTTTAGATGATACAAAGAGACCTTACGGAGTTGCTGTCCAATTAACTGCATGAATCATTTTGGAGGATTATCCAATTAGTGACGAGCATATTGATCATTGGCTAATGTTAATTAGACAGCCATAATCATTTTAAAATACACAGGAAATAATATCCGCTTTAGAAAGGTATGTTTAAGTATAAACTTAATCTCTGAGGTACTTAGGAAACTGCCCTTATGGGACTAATTTTACAGGGTCATAATACTCGGTAAAAATCCTAACTATTCTCTGACTCATTATTAAAATTCAAGATTGCAGTGCACCATATACCAAATGATGTATTGTACATAATGACTTTCTTATTCAATTTTTCTAATCTCTATTTTTCATCCCCTCGGGTATTTTTTTTCTCAGTAATTGTCCAGAGCTTTAAATAAAAGAATAGTGGTGATTGAATCTTCACACGTCTTTATTTTTAGACTCACATCTTAAAATCTGCAGAATGAGTGTCAGAGAGTGTCAGAGAAAAATGTGTGTGGAGATGGTGCCTGAAAATCGTGGTCGGTTATCACGTGTCCTCCAGCCCAGCAGCCTGACAAAGAAGGGGAGAACCACGGAGGGGAGCACAGCTCTGCCGTCCATTCTGGAAGAGGCTGCCTGTAGACGTTAGGATATGTGCCTGGGAGGACGGCTCTGGGGGACTCTTCTGGAAAAAAAGCTGCACACAAACACGAACCCCAGTCATGTCAACTGAACTCCCAGGTCAAAAATCAGGACCAAGCAGACAGTCTGTTGAGTGTAGGGTGGGTTTGGGGACCCAAACTGAAATGGAGTTTGTCCCCCATATCCTCCAGCTGTCTCTTGTCTGTGGAAAAACTTCAGCCGCAGAGTAAGTTTCAACCTGAGAGAAGTGGGGGAAAAAATACATGAACAGGAAAACAGTTCAACAAGACTAAAGCGTTTAGTTATGAAGCATAGACAAGGATGTCTAGTTCTTCCTGCAGGGCTATGGACGGTATTCTGAGCCGTGTCCTGTGAGCTGGCTCATAGATGCTGAAACCCCAGCAGGTGGAGAAGTTAACTACTCAATGATCAGACTGACACCAAGGCATAAGCGGACGTCATTGTGAGAACTGGCCTCAAGGAAATGGGAGCAAACGCACTCTGGAAGGGAAGACCATACTTAAGAATCAAGATGATGCTCATCAGTCCACGGGTGGCCTACTTCCACATGAATGCCAGAGCTGACTGCAGTATTTCTGCATGCACCCCCTTNTGCAGGGCTATGGACGGTATTCTGAGCTGTGTCCTGTGAGCTGGCTCATAGATACTGAAACCCCAGCAGGTGGAGAAGTTAACTACTCAATGATCAGACTGACACCAAGGCATAAGTGGACGTCATTGTGAGAACTGGCCTCAAGGAAATGGGAGCAAACGCACTCTGGAAGGGAAGACCGTACTTAAGAATCAAGATGATGCTCATCAGTCCACGGGTGGCCTACTTCCACATGAATGCCAGAGCTGACTGCAGTATTTCTGCATGCACCCCCTTCGCTTCTGCCTATAAAATCTCCTGCCCCATGACTAGCGGTAACGGGGGACATGGTCTCTTAAAAGAGAGTATCCCCTCACCCCTTTCCCCTCTGGCTGCCAGCATCCAAAATACACTTTCCTTTCTACCAACCTGTCCTCTCTAATGGCTTCTGAGACAAGAGCAGAGCTTTCAGTTACACAAGAAGAATCTCCTTATCAGAGTCATGGTTCCGTCGTCTCCAGCGTGAGATCAGAAGGACTCGGGTTTCCTGCAAGCTTCTTTTTATGCAGAACCATAACGCTTTCATACACAACCATAGCTCTGTTACCGTTGCCAAAATGATTCCTCAGTCTCAAATATTCGCATCCTGGGGACCCACTGCTCACATAACAGAGCAGACAGGACTCTGGTAAACACCCCTGAATGGTCTCATTGTTCTGTGTCTCTCAGGGCTCCACATCGCCTCTCCAGGCAGTGTTTGAACAAACACCCACACATAAAAGAAATTCTAGAAGAGCTTGTTGCTTGAACAAGAAAGAGTGCTAACTCCTCTCCAAAAGAGAAAGACACTTTAAAAAAGAGAAAAACAAGTGTCCACTCTGTGATTATGTATAATCACATAACGTATGCACGGAGGCCGGCTAGCAATATGCCCTTGTAGTTGTTTCAGTCGCTCAGTTGCGTCCGACTCTTTGCAACCCCATGGACCGCAGCCCACCAGGCTCCTCTGTCCGTGGGATTCTCCAAGGCAAGAATACTAGAGTGGGTCACTGTTTTCTTCTCCAGGGGCTCTTCCCGAACCAGGAAGTGTCTTACATTGGCAGGCAAATTCTTTACCAGGGATCCACCAGGGAAGCCCAGAAATCTGCCCTAAGAGAGGTCATTAAGCTTGTGTTTAGAAGGTCACTGATGACTGACCTTGCCAATATCTGAGCCTGAACAGTAATTGCAGACGTAGGGTGGATTCAGAAATAAGCAGGAGGTGAAAGTTGTGAACGTGAGTGCAGATGATGCTGAAACTGGAATAACACTGACAGATGGTGTTTGGCAACCACGTTGGGATGCATGGGGAACTCGTTCATTTATAGACGCTCTTGTTCTTCTTTAAAAGGTTGGC
>SJYB01006081.1:705538-722031 GCA_006408585.1 Antidorcas marsupialis | reverse complement strand
CAGGAAGGTTACTGCTTGATAATGATGCTTTTCCCCTTTTCATCAGAATATTGACCTGGGACTGGGGAGTGGTGACCTGGAGCTGATTTGATGAAAGAACAAGGGACAAGGGAGAAGGGTGTGAAGGTTAGACCTCGATGGTCTAGAGAGGTAACAACTGAAGTCAGATGGAGCAGGGATTGCTAAGGAAATCTGTAGAGAGGAAGAATTTTAGTGTCTCATTCATGGTGGACGGTTAATAAAGGGGTGAGCGTTGAGGTCCCTGAAACAGTAAACAAACCATGATGAGTTTCCTATGAGGGCTGAGTGTTAGGTTTAGGTTCCATATTTTGTTTGCACGATGGCTTTGCTTAAGACGTGGGAAATGATCCTTTTCACGAGCTATTTCTGCAAGTACACATCTCCCCCAACAAGCCACTTAAGAATCAGCTTCCATGAGACCTCCTTGCTAGTCCAGCAGCTAAAACTCTGTGCCCCCAAGGCAGGGAGCCCAGGGTTTGATCCTTGGTCAGGGAACTAGATTCCACATGCCACAACTAAGAGTTTTCATGAAGACCCAGGGCAACCAAAGAAAGAAAGATTAAAGAAAGAAAGAAAGAAACAAAGAATCACCTTCCTACATCTTGGAAGGAAATGAACAAGATGAGTTTCTAGCATCATCCCTTTCACTGGAACCGCTCACCACACTGTGAAAATTGCCCTTTCAGTCTGGCTGGGAACCACAGAGATGACACGTGTAATTTTTTTTCTTCTCTTTTTCTTCCAGCAATAATTTTGGCCTCGAGGTCTGAGATTTGATCATGAAACAGGCTACTGACTAAAGCACAGGCAGATGGCAGCCTGAGTCCAGTAGAACTCATGACAAACAAGTCATGACATTAAACAGCCCCGGAGGAGGGCATGGCACCCCACTCCAGGATTCCTGCCTGGAGAATCTCCATGGACAGAGGGGCCTGGTGGGCTGCAGTTGGACATGGCTGAAGTGATTTAATACACGCACGACATTAAACAGGCACAACTCAGGCCAGTGAGATTGTGTGACGCAGATGGGAGACATGCCTCTTGGATGTTTGCGGCTCCTTCCATGAAGAGGCTTGACAAGGTCAAGGCGACATGCAGGGAATGAACGCAAGCATCCTGTTGGAGCCCAGAGCCCTCCGTAAGCACAGGGCATGGTCCGAGCTTCCCAAACATAACATGTGTAAAAAGGGAGGGAACCTGGAAAGAATATGATCATCACTCTGGAAGTGTTCTGGGTGATTGCATCTCCTGGGGAGCCTTGGCCACCAAAAGTACTCTGTGTGTGTGTGTGTGTGTATGTGTGTGTGTGTGTGTGTGTGCGTGTACATACAGGCATGTGTGTTATTCATGATCAAAGACAACACACAGTGTCTCTTCCCTGATCGGCTCCTGCACGTGGTACCGATGTGGTATTTTCCGCACATCGGATACCAGGTGAGGGTTGCTGACTTGGCTGAATGTAGGCAGCTGGATTTCTCTGTTGGAATCCGTGACTGATGCTTGCCCTGCTGGGAAGGGGTGGGCTTTTGCGTTTCCTTCAGAGACAGTTGAATTAAAAATGTCAAGGAAGTCATGAGGAGGTCTCCATCCCAACTGTGAGACGAGCCACGGGCCTTCCAGGCACACTCACTCACATTGGTTGAGGTTTTGTAATTAACCCAGTAGCTACTTCAGCCCGGAGGCACGCAGGGGACACAGAGATCCTGTCTCAGCGACATCCTGGGGAGTTTGTAGGCTAGCGACACAATGGCAGGGCTACCACTGGAACAGAAAAAAACCTCAAGAAAGCGTGCCGTGTCCTTTACACAGGGGAAGAAGAGGAAAGTGGGACCCGCACCTGCTGTTCTTCTTGCTTTCACTTCCTGACTCGCTTTGCAAACCCCTTTACAAGCTCTCTGGCTTCCCATAAAGAAGTCACAGACGCTGGTGATGGAGGACTATTTTGGTCCCTTGTCATGTTTTGCTAATTACCTCCTCCAGCTCTCCGTTCTATGAATTTATTTAGTAAACAGCTTGCTCATCAATACTTTAGCAATGAAAACACAGAATGCCTCCTAACGCAGCATGAGGCCAAAATTCTTACTAGGTAAGGAGAAGCTATTTGAGGGTCCATCATTTTTCAAGATAGAAGGGCGACTTTTCACCTCACTTTAAGAGGCATCAGACACAGAAAGCTCATTATCAGAGATGCTTAGATGGGTACTTCTTGTTGCTTCTTGCCCCCAGAAATCCCCATGTTTGTGTGAGTCGTATTTTAACAGTGAAAACTCATAAATTGTGTAAGATATTTTTACAGGAGGAGGAAGTTAGCGAGCACTGAAGCAGAAGCAGGGTTGGTGTTTCTGAAGCCTCGAGAGAGGTTTAGAGAAGAAGAATTATGGTCAAACATCAACTCCGGTGGCTCAGACGATAACAAACCCATCTGCCAATGACGGAGACTTGGGATCCGATTCTTGAGTTGGGAAGATATCCTAGAGGAGGAAATGGCAAGCCACTCAACTATTCTTGCCTGGAGAATCCCAGGGACAGAGGAGCCTGGTGGGCTACAGTCCATGGGGTCACAAAGAGTCTGACACGACTGAAGTAATTTCACTTTCAAAATATTGATGCTTCTGAACTGAGGTGCTGGAGAAGACTCTTGAGAGTCCCTTGAACTGCAAGGAGACCAAGTCAGTCAATCCTAAAGGAAATCAACCCTGAATATTCATTGGAAGGATGGATGCTAAAGCTGAAGCTCCAATACTTTGGCCATCTGAAGTGAAGAGCTGACTCACTGGAAAAGACCCTGATGCTGGGAAAGATGGAGGGCAGGTGGAGGACATGGCTGGATGGCATGACTGACTCAATGGACATGAACTTCAGCAAACTCCTTCCCTCTTCTTGTATCTTCTTCCCTCTCCAGATGGTACATTCTTTTTCTCTCATCCATAGTTCCAACAGGGTAATCTGTGATTCTTTTGCTCATTTCCTGACCTTCCCTGCTTTACCACCAGGCATGAGGGTTTGCCTCTAACCCTCTACTCAAACTGTTTCACTGGAGGGAATTCATCCATGAGACTGAGGGAAGAAGTTCACGTGGAAACAGTCGCAGGTTACGGGGCAAGGACCAGTCATAGCAGCAAACTGTGGAGCAAGCTCATCCTGAGGCATCCCACCTTCTTTCGGAGGAAGGGACTGCAGTCAGCTTAGAGGAAGGCAAAGGAAGCAAGGTGATGGAGATCCGGGATTCCTGAAAGGCCATGGATGTGTGAGGATTGCTGATGGCCTGGGGGTCCGTCTGAGTCAGAAGCAAAAGGAGTGAGTGAAAGTCCTTCAGTCATGTCCGACTCTTTGAGACTCCCATGGACTGAAGTCTGTGGGATTCTCCAGGCCAGAATCTTGGAGTGGGCAGCCTTTCCCTTCTCCAGGGGATCTTCCCAGCCCAGGGATCAAACCCAGGTCTCCCGCATTGCAGGTGGATTCTTTACCAGCTGAACCACCAGGGAAGCCCAAGAATGCTGGAGAGAGTAGCTTATCCCTTCTCCATCAGATTTTACCAACCAGGGAATTGAACCAGGGTCTCCTGCGCTGCAGGTAGATTCTTTACCAGCTGAACTATGAGGGAAACCCAAAGGAAGTGGTAGGATACAAATTCCCCCCACCTGGGGTGGTTAGAGCTGGAGAAGCAGGATGGTAGCGTTGGCCATGGCTCAAGAAATTATAGGGCAGAAGAATGAGACAACAATGGATTACAGCAATTGGTAAGCTTGGGATCAGAACTGAAGGAAAGAACCTTTTCATTGGAAATGGCAAAACCAATACAATATTGTAAAGTAATTAGTCTCCAATTAAAATAGATAAATTTAAATTTAAAAAATTAAAAAACAAACAAAAAAAAGGAAGTCGGGAAGGGCAGCAAGGCGAGCGTGGACCAGTCCGAAGGGGAAAACACAGATGAGGCCAAAACTCATCAGCAACGGAGATACACTGATTTTCCTGGAAGGAAACTCAAGGAGAAATGACATGTGTGATAGATGCCTTCACAACAGAGGCGAGAAAATGAAGTCGCTCAGCCGTGTCCGACTCTTTTTGACCCCATGGACTGTAGCCCACCAGGCTCTTGTGTCCATGGAATTTTCCAGGCAAGAATACTGGAGTGGGTTGCCATGCCTTCCTCCAGGGGATCTTCCCCACCCAGGGATCTCCCGCATTGCAGGGTCAGACTCTTTACTGTCTGAGCCACCAGGGAATGTGAAGAGACGCAATGGATTATAGCTATGTTATGTAATTGTAAGCTTTTTTTCAGTGTGGACCATTTTTTAAAACTCTTTAATGATGTGTTACAATATTTATTCTGTCTTTTTTTAAATGTCTTTTTTCTTTTCTTTTCTTTTCTTTTGGCCCCAAGTCATGTTGGGCTTCCCTGGTGGCTCAGACAGTAAAGCTTCTGCCTACAATGCAGGAGATCCCCAGGTTCAGTCCCTGGATTGGGAAGATCCTCTGGAGAGGGAAAGGGCAATCCACTCCAGTATTCTTGCCTAGAGAATCCCATGGGCAGAAGAGCCTGGTGGGCTACAGCCCTTGGGGTCACAAAGAGTTGGACTTCCCTCATGGCTCAGTGGTAAAGAATCTGCCTGCAAAGCAGGAGTCTCAGGAGACCCAAGTTCAATTCCTGGGTCAGGAAGATCCCCTGGAGGAGGGCATGGTAACCCACTCCAGTCTTCTTGCCTACAGAATCCCATGGACAGAGGAGCCTGGTGGGCCACAGCCCATAGGGTCAGAGTCAGACACGAGTCCAGCAACTTAGCACATTGTGGGATCTTAGTTCCCTGATCAGGGACCCAACTCATGCCTCCCTGCACTGAAAGGTGATGTCTTAACCGCTGGACTGCCAGGGAAGTCCCAGGCTATTTTATTTGGATGTATGAATTATAAAATCTGAACAAGGTGATACAGGAAATTGCAGATCCTCAAGATGGGACGTGGACTTTTCAATGAATAATAGGGACTGATGGTGTTTGACAGGGAAAAGAATGTCAGCTGATGGGCACATGTGTATGAATCCCCAAAGTATAAATGTGAAGTTTCCCAAAGTTGTAAGTTCTGAGCTGATGACAGGCAGGACCTGTTCTGAACAAGTGAGGCCGTATGACTGTCTTTTCTGAGCTCCACCAGCACTCAATTCAATTTACTCTGTCTCCGAGGACATCCGACACTTCTGGCCCTGAGTTGTCCCAGTTAAACGAGACGCTGTCAGTTCTCAAGACGGATACCTTTTTTACGTTCTGGGAGAAACTCTTTGTGGATAATCAAGAGCTATTTTTCTCTACCGCTGAGAAGCATTTTCCGAGCGGCACGTTCTCACATGAACAGCTTTGGCAAATAATTGTGTCAATTTGAAGATGGCCAAGACCACACACTAAGCTCTCAGATAAATATCTATCCTTAAAAACAAACAAACAAAAAAAAATCACAGCGTCAAGCCATCTCGGTTAAGTAGTCACCAGACGAGAGCACACGCCACAAACAAGCTCAGCGCCTGCTTGGCCGGCATCCAAAGCTGAGAGTGTCCTTTATAGGATCAAGGTGAAATGAAATGATGGGCCATGTGAGAATGACACAGACGTGCCATGGGTTTTCTACCATGTTTCGAATCGATCCTCATAGAGCAAGGGGAGACTCACAAACAAGACGCGAGAGGAGCATCCATCTACCTGGGTGAAAGGCGAGGCCTCGTGGGCCCACTGGCTCCAAGTCAGACAAAGGATGGATGAGACAGCGGGCAGGTGATTACAGGCCCTCTGGGGAAAGGCGCTGGGAAGCCGCACCATCAAGGTGAGTGGGAGACATGGATATAAGCATAATGGAATTGCATTTGCTGCGTGACATGGACCACACCGAGGAAACAGCTGCGGAGGAGTCAAGCTGCGCAGCTGCCATCCTAGCTAAAGTGGCTAGCCCCAAAGGCAAGCATGAGCATCACACAGCGATTGCAAGGAGAGAGTTCTGTCCAGAGAAAGGTGTTCACAGCTGCCACGCAGGACAGATGACGTGGATGTGAAAAGTGCTCTCCTCTGCAAGCATCTGCCCAGACAGCAGCTCTAACTCTGGAGGGTAACTGTGAAAGTGAAAAGTCGCTCAGTCGTGTCCGACTCTTTACTTCCCCATGGACTATACAGTCCTTGGAATTCTTCAGGCCAGCACTGGAGCAGGTAACCTTTCCCTTCTCCAGGGGATCTTCCCAGACCAGGGATCAAACCCAGGTCTCTTGCATTGCAGGCGGGTTCTTTACCAGCTGAGCCACCAGGGAAGCCCAAGAAGGCTGGAGGGGGATAGCCTATCCCTTCTCCAGGGGAATCTTCCCAACTCAGGAATCAAACAGGGGTCTCTTGCACTGCAGGCAGGTTCTTTACCCACTGAGCTATGAGGGAAGTCCATGACTTTAGAGAAACGCATATGTTTCCAGTTGATCAGAGCCTAAGACTTGCTTGTCCTCTCATGAGCTGAGTCAGTGCGCTGATTCTTTATTTTAGGGTTTCCCATATCATCAGTGTGTCAGTCTCTCAGTAGTTGTCTAACTCTTTGCGACCCTGTGGACTGTTGCCCAGCAGGCTTCTGTGTCCAAGAGATTTTCCCAGGCAAGAATACTGGAGTGGGCTGCCATTTCCTCCTCCAGGGGATTTATAATTGGTTTTCACAAAGAGCTCTTCTCTGTACAAAACATGGTTTATCAATCTCAGTACATTCGGGACCAGATCATTCCTTTTTTGTCAGGAAAGGCAGGTTTGATCCCTGGATGGGGAAGATCCCCTGGAGGAGAGTACGGCAAGCTGCTCCAGTCCTCTCGCCTAGAGCATCCTATGGACACAGGAGCCTGGTGGGCTACAGTCCATGGGGTCACAAACAGTCGGGCATGACTGAAGCTACTGAGCATGCATGGATAACATGCACAATCCCTTTCCTGTAGAGAGCTGTCTCAAGAACAACACTGACCCACCAGAAACAGAGACCAGCACCTCCTCTGCCCTCTCCCCAGCTGTGACGACCAAAAATGAATCCAGTCCTTGCCAGATGTCCCTTGAGGAAACAATTGCTCCTTGCTGAGACCCACCAGCATGGGGTATCAGTTGAGGTCAGTTGCTCAGTTGTGTCCGACTCTTCGCAACCCCATGGGCTGCAGCACGCCATGATCCCCTGTCCATCGCCAACACCCAGAGTTTGCTCAAACTCATATCCATCGAGTCGGTGACGCCATCCAACCATCTCATCCTCTGTCGTCCCCTTCTCCTGCCTTCAATCCTTCCCAGCATAATGGTCTTTTCCAGTGAGTCGGCTCTTTGCATCAGTTGGGACTGTGGTGTTGGAGAAGACTCTTGAGAGTCCCTTGGACTGCAAGGAGATCCAATCAGTCCATCCTAAAGGAGATCAGCCCTGGGATTTCTTTGGAAGGAATGANGAAACAATTGCTCCTTGCTGAGACCCATCAGCATGGGGTATCAGTCGAGGTCAGTTGCTCAGTTGTGTCCGACTCTTCGCAACCCCATGGGCCGCAGCACGCCATGATCCCCTGTCCATCGCCAACACCCAGAGTTTGCTCAAACTCATATCCATCGAGTCTGTGACGCCAGCCAACCATCTCATCCTCTGTCGTCCCCGTCTCCTGCCTTCAATCCTGCCCAGCATAACGGTCTTTTCCAGTGAGTCGGCTCTTTGCATCAGTTGGGACTGTGGTGTTGGAGAAGACTCTTGAGAGTCCCTTGGACGGCAAGGAGATCCAATCAGTCCATCCTAAAGGAGATCAGCCCTGGGATTTCCTTGGAAGGAATGATGCTGAAGCTGAAACTTCAGGACTTTGGCCACCTCATGCGAAGAGTTGACTCACTGGAAAAGACTCCGATGCTGGGAAGGATTGGGGGCAGGAGGAGAAGGGGACGACCGAGGATGAGATGGCTGGATGGCATCACTGACTCCATGGACGTGAGTCTGAGTGAACTCCGGGAGTTGGTGATGGACAGGGAGGCCTGGCATGCTGTGATTCATGGGGTCATGAAGAGTTGGACACCACTGAACGACTGAACTGAACGGAACTGAATAGCTTCAGCATCAGTCCTTCCAATGAATGGTCAGGAACTGATTTCCTGAATGGAGTATGCTGGAGGCCTGGAGTGTGCTGGAGGCATGGAGTGTGCTGGAGGCATGGAATGTGCTGGAGGCATGGAGTGTGCTGGAGGCCTGGAGTGTGCTGACATTTCAGTCCATGGGTAATTTCCTCCTTTGCTTTCATTATTTTCTGATGAATTCCTTCCATAAATTTCAGACACTCTGCCCCAAGAGAGCTCAGTGTGCAACCTGCAGATGCCCGACTACTGGAACATAACTGCCGACCTTCACCGGGCTATGGACAACAGTGCTGCCGGCAAGGTCGGTGACGGTGTGCACACCTCCTGGGTTGCCATGGCGACACCGGGCATCTCTCCTCCAAGGGCCTGGGTGCTCTCAGTGTCCAGTAGCCCCCTGGACATCCATTCAGAAGAAACACAGTGAGGTGTTGACAGAAGCTCCTGTCTCAGTGATCCTTCCGTACTGCTCCACATTATTGAATCATCCATTATTTCTTTATGCTCCCTAGGAGAATCACTGGAGGCTGGTGGATCTGACTGCCAGGCGACTGGACATTTCTGCAAAGGGAATTCAATTCAGAGAACTGCAAGATGGGTTCCACATGCAGGAGCTATTCCCTCCTGGTGGAGAGAGCAGTCTAACGTGCTCATTGGAGTCTAACGTGCTCACCGGTCCTGCCTGCTACCCCTGGGTGTCCTTGGGTTGACTGTGATGAAGCGATTGTATTCCTTCTGAGTCCCGGAGGGTCTGCCCCAAACCATCCCACTGTGGTTTTTAATCGTCCTGAAGAGCCATTAGCTCTGGGATGGAAGGTAAGGAAGGTGATGTCCCTGTGAGTTGATGGAGACTTGAAGGAGCGTTCTCAACTCAGGAACAAGGTAGATTCAACATGACCAGTCTGCCAGGACTCTGGTGGACACATTCCTTCTCTCTGTTTAGTTCAGTTCAGTTCAGTTAGTTCAGTCGCTCAGTCATGTCCAATTCTTTGTGACTCCATGGACGGCAGCACACCAGGCCTCCCTGTCCATTGCCAACTCCTGGAGTTTGCTCAGACTCATGTCCTTTGAGTTGGTGATGCCTTCCAACCATCTCATCCTCTGTCATCCCCTTCTCCTCCTGCCTTCAATCTTTCCCAGCATTAGGGTCTTTTCCAATGAGTCAGCTCTTCACATCAGGTGGCCAAAGGACTGGAGTTTCAGCTGTTGCATCATTCCCTCCAAAAAAATCCCAGAGCTGATCTCCTTCAGAATGGACTGGTTGGATCTCCTTGCAGTCCAAGGGACTCTCAAGAGTCCTCCAACACCACAGTTCAAAAGCATCAATTCTTCTGTGCTCAGGTTTCTTTATAGTCCAACTCTCACATCCGTACACGACAACTGGAAAAACCCTAGCTTTGACTAGACGGACTAATTCTTGAGTGTAAGTACTATTTCCGTAAGGGTTTCTGGAAGAAGTTAGCTCTTGACCCCATAGATCTGCATGAAGCAGATGCCTCCTCCAATGTGAGTGAGCTTCATCCAGTCCCCTGACGACCAGTCAGACGAGGAGGCTGTGGGAGGGGAACTTCCCTCTCTCTGCTCTAGCCTGACCACCCCCTACTCCCGCCCTTAGCAACTGTCCAATCTGTGTCCTGGGCCTCTGGACTGGAACGAGGGAAACACTGGTTTTCCTGGGGGTCTCAGCTCGTTCCAGCAGGGGAAGCGAATTGCAGCAAACTGGGGAGGTTAGAACGATAGAAATTGCTCTCTCCTAGTTCTGGGAAGTTCAAGGTCAAGATGCTGGCGCATGAGTGAGAGCCAATGAGGGCTCTGTCTTCCTAGTTTAGGGCCTGTATCTTCTGGCTCTGTCTTTCCAAGGTGGGGGGAGCTCTCTGGAATCCGTTTATAAAGATGCTAAACGCATTCATGGGGCTCCACCCTCATGACCGAAGCACCTGCCAAGGGCCTCACCTCTTGATACCATCACACGGGGCTTAGGATGTCGATGTATGGATTTTGGAAGGACATACAACCTTAAGCCATGATGCCTGGCTCTGCAGCTTGCAGAGAGCAGACCATAGGAGTTTTTGGTTGTCATTACTGTACAGTGAAGTGATATCATACGGTATTTATCTCTTTCTGACTCACTTCACTGACTGTGACGATCTCTAGGTTCGCGTTGCTGCCAATGGCACAATTCTGTTCCTTTTTATGACTGAGTCATATTCCGTGTTATCTATGTACCATGTCTTCGGTATCCGTTTCACTGCTGATGAATATCTAGGTGACTCCCATGCCCTGGCTACTGTAAACAGTGCTGCTAGGAACACAGAGGTGCACGCATCTTTTCAAGTTAGTGCCTTGTCCGGATATACGCTCAGGAGTGCAGCCATGAATTTCTAGTACTTGGAACAGTGTCTGTTCTCAAGCAGGTCCTCAGGAACCACTGGCCATGGGAACCACCAGCTCTGTCTCTTGAGTAGGAAACTTCTGAAATGTCCCGGGTACACCTGCCTCGACTGTGAGTCTATATTCTAGTTGGTTGTGAAGCATATTCTAAGAACACTTCCCCTGGGGAGCAGGATTGAGGGGCACATGGGTTCACAGCAGAGGAAAACCACACAGAAAGAGAAGGGGGACCCACTTAAAGCCACTCATCTTCCACTTTGAATAAGGGAACCGTGGCTCGATGGACTTTGTGGGGGTCAGTGCAATTTCAGCAGAAATCCATTTTTCATCATTTAATTAAATCTCTAAATTTATATTTAATTTTCTGTTGAAAACATCACGGTCACAACATTGAGCCATCTCTTGATCCCTTAAATGTTAAAATTAAATCAGTGGTGTTTGAAAGCGTAGTTCCAATATCATGAATATGCTTAATATTTTCCCCTTTTGGGCTCAGAATGACTTTGAAAAATGTCACACATGAGAAAGATCCTTGAGGAGAGAGAGGGGAGCAGAAACAGGGAAACAGTGAGTAAGGAAACAATTGAAGTAAGTTCTCAAAACAGAAGATAAACATCCCCGAAAGAAGAAAACGAATGACAGAGAGAAGGAATAAATTACAGGATATGGAGAATGAATCCTTAAAATGCCAGGAGAAAGAACCAGCTTGAGAACAATTGTTTAGAAGAGCGTTTTTCAAAGCAGTGTTTCTTTTTATAAGGATAACTGCACTCACTGTAAAACACTTAGCAAATACGGAAAAGCATACAAAGGGAATACAAATCATACAAAGGCCACCCTAACAAGAAAAGCATTTTAATGTTTTGGAGGTATTTCTTTTCAGTCCTTTCTATATGGCTTTAATGTTACAAAATGGGGGCATATTCTAAAAACAATTTTACGTAGTACTTTTTTTCCAATCAATATTTTGTTGTGAGTGTTTTCTCACGTAAAGTAACATTCAAAAGCATGACTTGTATTAGCTGTAACAGGAAAGAACAAAGAGAAGCCCATGGGAATACTGACCAGAACCTTTTTTGGGTACACTTTTCAAGCTAAGAGTGAATGCTTAAAAAAAAAAAGTATTTTAAGACACATGAAAAAAATATGAAATTCAGATTTCAGTGTCTCTACATGAATTTTATTGGAATGCAGTCACACATATTCCTTTCACACTGACTGTGATTGCTTTTTGCCCCATAAGGGCAATTGGAAAATTGTGATGGAGACTCTATGATCCTCAAAGCCTGAAGTATTTCTTCATACTATCTGGATTCTTACAGAAAAAGTTTGCTGACCGCTGAGCTACATAATTGTGTAACCTCTACAAATATCATAATTCATACATTTTATCAGATTTTCATCTTTTATAATTAAATGTTTCCTTATTACTGAGCACGGCGGAGTTTTCCCTTGCTATTTCAGATCACAGTGTTGTGACTTATCTTGACCTGAACCGTGGGTGACGTCTCTGAATCTCGTTCTGGGTAATTCATCATGGATCAAAGGTCACGGGTGTTTTTAAACCTCCTGATCTCCTGTTCTCCAGAAAGGCAGCGAGTACATCTGTTTTACACCAAGGAAGCTTACAAGAAATGAGAGTTCTGCATCAGCGCCATAGAGTCTCCTTGTGGTGGTGGTGGTTTAATCCCTCGATCGTGCCCAACTCCTGTGATCCCATGGGGGTGATTTGGTCCCTCGGTCGTATCCAACATATGCGGCCCCCCATGGAGGTGGCTTAGTCCCTCGGTCATGTACAACTCTTGTGACCTCATGAACTACATTCCGCCAGGCTTCTCTGCCCATGGGATTTCCCATGCAAGAGTCCTGGAGTGGGCTGCCATTCCTTCCTCCAGTGAATCTTCCCAACTCAGGGATCAAACTCACGTCTCTTGGATTGGCAGAAGGGCTCCTAAAGGACTGTCACTGGGGAAGCTCCACAGACACCACGGAACTAGGAAATGATTCGTTGGCGTCTTTCTCTGTCTTGCATCCTTCCTGCTCTTTCCCAGAAGTGCTGGTAGCTAGGAAATGGGCTTCATCCACCTGTCCCGTGCACAGGGACTGAGGCTGAACCTTCACTTTGCACCCAGCAGACACTCTGGCTGCTGAGATCAGCAGTCAATCCAGGCAGGCATCAGGAATTAGAACAAGAACACTGGAGAGATCACTGAGGAGGCAGCAGAGCAGAGAGACTGATGCGGCCAGCTGCTTACAGAGCAGGACGCAAGGCAGACGGCTCCCCGTCCTGGGGTGGGCAGCCAGGACGACAAGTAATTATAAAGAACTTCCTGGTGGCTCAGAGGGTAAAGCGTCTGTCTGCAGTGCAGGAGACCCAGGTTCCATCCCTGGGTCAGGAAGATCCCCTGGAGAAGGGAAAGGCAACCCACTCCAGGACTCTCGCCTGGAAAATCCCATGGATAGAGGAGCCTCGTAGGCTACAGTCCATGGTGTCGCAAAGAACTGGACATGACTGAGCAACTTCACTTTCACTTTCACGTTAAATTTCAGTGCAAGGCGACTCTCTCCACTATCCAGAGCATGTGAAAGAGAGGCAATGCTGGATAGCATCACCGTCTGGTTTGTTAATCTGATGGAGCAAAATGGTATATCATTGGGCATTGGTGCTATTCCTCTTAGCTGCCCTTTTTTTTTCTAGCAGGGAGTTCATAGTTTTTTGAATGACTTTGAAAGACCTCTGTATATTTTAAGATTAATAACTGCCTTTTTCCTCTTAAATCCAATTTATGCAGGATTTCCATCAGTTTTTGATGTGTATGACTTGCAAATGGAGAATATCGGATTAAGCAAGGTTAAACAAGACTGTTTAAAGCCAGACTTCTCAAGGCCAATTTGATGTGGTGAATTGTGAATCAGCAAGTGGGGAATTAAGATGTGACATTTCCTCAAATTATTGATGATGGGAAACTGTATTAGTCATCTTTCAGGATATGTTTTAACTTTTTCATAGCAAAATATGGGAACCTGTGGGAAGCAGGAAATATATGAGAAACATTCCAAAAGAGACAAAATCCTACTGAAAAAGCTAGCATAAATTAGAAGTTACATAAAATGGCTAAATACAATATAAATACAATGAAACAAGTTTCCTTATGTATAAAAAACAATTAATTTTATGATATCACCTGATAAGGTCAAATTCCAATAGCAAAACAAAAAAAAATCAAGAAATAACTTTAAAGAGAAATATGTAAAAGCTAGAAGTAAAATCATAAACCTTTACCAAGCAATATACTCTAAAATTACACTTGCAGCAATGAACAACGGAGAAGGCACTGGCACCCCACTCCAGTACTCTTGCCTGGAAAATCCCATGGACGGAGGAGCCTGATAGGCTGCAGTCCATGGGGCTGCACAGAGTTGGACACGACTGAAGTGACTTAGCAACAGCAGCAGCAATGAACAAAAAGACATATTCCAAGATGTAAAATATTAATATTTTAACTATTCCCACTTTCCCAAGTAAACTGAAGGTTTGTATGACAATATAAATTCTTAATGGGTAGTTTTAGAATCTTGTAAGTTTTTTATTCCCCAAAAGTAATTTGAAATAATTAGTAAGTGATCCTATCTTATGAAAGCTTTAAAATTATTAAGAGAAGAGTCAGGTGAGATAGAAAACTATTTCATCTATAAGGACCATAGAAAATTCACCCTGATGAAGCCAAGNTACCAAGCAATATACTCTAAAATTACACTTGTAGCAATGAACAACGGAGAAGGCACTGGCACCCCACTCCAGTACTCTTGCCTGGAAAATCCCATGGACGGAGGTGCCTGAAAGGCTGCAGTCCATGGGGCTGCACAGAGTTGGACACGACTGAAGTGACTTAGCAACAGCAGCAGCAATGAACAAAAAGACATGTTCCAAGATGTAAAATATTAATATTTTAACTATTCCCACTTTCCCAAGTAAACTGAAGGTTTGTATGACAATATAGATTGTTAATGGGTAGTTTTAGAATCTTGTAAGTTTTTTATCCCCAAAAGTAATTTGAAATAATTAGTAAGTGATCCTATCTATGAAAGCTTTAAAATTATTAAGAGAAGAGTCAGGTGAGATAGAAAACTATTTCATCTATAAGGACCATAGAAAATTCACCCTGATGAAGCCAAGAAGAGATTTCAAAATCCCTCTTTGTGCAGACTCAGTGAGCTGTATATTCCAATTAGAGACCACAGGATGGACAAAGTCCCAGATGAGGAAGGCTGAAAAAGTCCTTGAAGAAACGGTGGTTGAAAACTGCTCAAGTTTGATNTATGAAAGCTTTAAAATTATTAAGAGAAGAGTCAGGTGAGATAGAAAACTATTTCATCTATAAGGACCATAGAAAATTCACCCTGATGAAGCCAAGAAGAGATTTCAAAATCCCTCTTTGTGCAGACTCAGTGAGCTGTATATTCCAATTAGAGACCACAGGATGGACAAAGTCCCAGATGAGGAAGGCTGAAAAAGTCCTTGAAGAAACGGTGGTTGAAAACTGCTCAAGTTTGATGAGAGATATAATCCTACAGATTCAAGAAGCTGTGTGAGTACCAAAGAGGATAAACCCCAAGCAATCTATGCCAAGATACATCTTCATAACCCCTGAAAGCCAAACCAAAGAAAAGTCTTGAAAGAAGCCACAGGAGGAAAACACCTTACCTCTAAGGGGGTTGGGGGAGGGAGAGCAGATTTCTCAGCAGAAACCAAGGATATCACCTGGAAGTGGCACAATATTTTTTGCATGCTGGAAAACCATTTTGAAATGAAAGGGAAATGAAGACATTTTCAGATGAAGAATATCCAAGAGAACATTTCAATGGAAAATCTACACTAAAAGGCTACAAGAAACTCTCTAACTAGAAGGGAAGTGATAAAAGAAGAAATACTGGAACATCACAGAGGAAAAAAGAAACACGATATGCAAAAATATGGATGATTATGCTTTTCTCAACTCCTTAGTAACTCAGCAGTAAAGAATTTGCCTGCCAATGCAGGAGGCGCAGGTTTGATCCCTGGGCCAGGAAGATCCCCTGGAGAAAGAAATGGCAACCCACTCCAGAANAGGAAAAAAGAAACACGATATGCAAAAACATGGATGATTATGCTTTTCTCAACTCCTTAGTAACTCGGCAGTAAAGAATTTGCCTGCCAATGCAGGAGGCGCAGGTTTGATCCCTGGGCCAGGAAGATCCCCTGGAGAAAGAAATGGCAACCCACTCCAGAATTCTTGCCTGGAAAATTCCACGGACAGAGGAGCTTGGTGGACTATAGCCCAGAGCGTTGCAAAAAGTCAGACAGGACTTAGCTACTAAAACAGCAACATGAAGGTGATTTGGATATTTGCTCAGCTGTGATTCAAGATTGGTGGGACCTAAAATATCTCAGAGAAGTGGTACCAGCAGTAAACTAAAATTTCTTCTCCTTTTGAGTTTTCTAAAAATCATATTTGAGCATTGAAGCAAATGCTAGAACATTGTCTCACGTGGGTCTAAGTGCCCAGTGAAAAAATACATGAGATAATTGTAATATAAGTGCGTGAAGGAAAAGAGGTAAGACTTCTACAGAGCACTAATATAGGTAAATGGTGACATCAGTAGACAGATAGTTACAAACTTATATCATCTGGAGAAACCACTGAAAATTTATATAGAGAGATACTCTAAAAACACTATAAATAAACTAAAACAGGATTCCGAATAACATTTAAGTATCCCACAGGAAGGCATTGCACTGAAGAAGACACACAAATGGCAAGTAAGAACACAGAAAGATGTTCAACATTATTAGGCATTCAGTTCAGTTCAGTTCAGTCACTCAGTCATGTCCGACTCTTTGTGACCCCATGAACTGCGGCACACCAGGCCTCCCTGTCCATCACCAACTCCCGCAGTTCACCCAAACTCATGTGCATCAAGTGGGTGATGCCATCCAGCCATCTC
>SJYB01006081.1:680293-705323 GCA_006408585.1 Antidorcas marsupialis | reverse complement strand
GTCCATCACCAACACCGGGAGTTCACCCAAACTCATGTGCATCAAGTGGGTGATGCCATCCAGCCATCTCATCCTCTGTCATCCCCTTCTCCTCCTGCCCCCAATCCTTCCCAGCATGAGAGTCTTTTCCAGTGAGTCAACTCTTCACATGAGGTGGCCAAGTACTGGAGTTTCAGCTTTAGCATCATTCCTTCCCAAGAACACCCAGGGCTGATCTCCTTTAGAATGGACTGGTTGGGTCTCCTTGCAGTCCAAGGGACTCTCAAGAGCCTTCTCCAACACCACAGTTCAAAAGCACCAATTCTTCGGCACTCAGCTTTCTTCACAGTCCAACTCTCACATCCATACACGACCACAGGAAAAACCATAGCCTTGACTAGATGGACCTTTGTTCGCAAAGTAATGTCTCTGCTTTTGAATATGCTATCTAGGTTGAGAAATGCAAATTAAAACTACAATAAGCTATCACTATACACCCATCAAAATGGCTGAAATAAAATATTGACCATAGTAAATGCTGGCAAGGATGCAGTGAATAGGAACCCCTCAAATATTATCATTGGAAATATAAAAGTATAAAGCCTTGCAACTCTGAAAAATGTAAAATATATAAAGCCTTGAAATTCTGGAAAACGAATCAAGAGTTTTTAAATAACTGACAACCCAAGTAACCTAGAAACCAGCAATTTCACTCCTGGGCATTCATCCCAGAGAAATGAAGATTTATGGTCACATAAAAACCTATGTACAAATGTTTAAAGCAGCTTTTTTTATAATAGTCAAAATGTGAAACAAGTCGGTTTTCCTTCAGTGGGTTGATGGCTTTTTAAAATGTGGAATAGTATCCAGAAATAAGAAGGAGCAAATTATTGATACACAGGGCAATCTCATGAACCGCCAGAGAAGTATGCTGAATGCAAAAAAACAGTCCCAAAGGTCAGGATTCCATGTGCACAATGGTCCTGAAATAACAGCACTGTGGAAATGGAGAAAAAATTAGTGGTTTCCAGGGGTTAAGGAGAGGGTGGGAGCAGGAAGGAACCAGGTGTTGGTATTGATATCAGACGATAACACGAGGGACTCCTGTAGTGGTGGAAACACTCAACACGTTGATTCTACCGATAGCTTGGTATACTACAGCTTTGCAACATAATGCTATTGCAAGAAACTGGAGCCATAGCACATGTGATGCCCCTTTCATTTCTTATAACACTAAGTCTATAACGGTGTCGATATAAAATATCGAATTCAATAAGTAAAGTGACTGGCCACATTATAATAGCAACAAAAGAGCTTTTAATAAGATGGAGGAACGGGCATATCACATTGACTTAAATGGTATATAAGACTTAAAAAACTGTAAGAATACATGTAAATTTCACCCAAAATGTGTGATTTTTTTTCTCCATTGACTTATTTTTCCATCAAAAGGTTAGAACTGCAATGCCTTCTCTCCTCCCATCCGTCATAACGGCCATTACCAAATCATCTACAAGCAATAAATGCCGGAGAGGGTGTGGAAAAAGGGTACCCTCCTGCACTGTTGTGGGACTGTAAACTGGGGCAGCCACGATGGAGAACAGTCTGGAGGGCCCTGTAAAAACTAAAAGCGGAACTAAAAACCATATGACCCAGCAATCTCACTACTGGACACATACACCGAGAAGACAATAATTCAAAGAAACACACACACGCCCCAAATGTTCACAGCCACACTAGTCACAATACCTAAGCCACTTAAAGGAGATCAGTCCTGAGTGTTCGTGGGAAGGACTGATGCTGAAGCTGAAACTCCAGTCCTTTGGCCACCAGATGCGCAGAGCTGACTCATTTGAAGAGACCCTGATGCTGAGAAAGATTGAAGGTGGGAGGATAAGGGGACGAGAGAGGATGAGATGACTGGATGGCATCACCAACTAGATGGACATCAGTTTGGGTAAACTCCGGGANGGCCACCAGATGCGCAGAGCTGACTCATTTGAAGAGACCCTGATGCTGAGAAAGATTGAAGGTGGGAGGATAAGGGGACGAGAGAGGATGAGATGACTGGATGGCATCACCAACTAGATGGACATCAGTTTGGGTAAACTCCGGGAGCTGGTGATGGACAGGGAAGCCTGGCCTGCTGGAGTCCGTGGGGTTGCAAAGAGTCAGACACAACCAAGCGATTGAACTGAGCTGAACTGGTGTCAACAGAGGGATGGGTAAAGAAGCTGTGGCACATACATAGAATGGAATACTATTCAGCCATAGAAACTACCAACCCTGGGTCATTTGCAGAGATGTGGTTGGACCTAGACTCTGACACACAGAGTGAAGTGAGTCAGCAAGAGAGAAGTAAATATCGTATGCGAATGCATATATGTTGGAGAAGGCAATGGCACCCCACTCCAGTACTCTTGCCTGGAAAATCCCATGGATGGAGGAGCCTGGTGGGCTTCAGTCCATGGGGTCACGAAGAGTCGGACATGACTGAGGGACTTCACTTTCACTTTTCACTCTCATGCATTGGAGAAGGAAATGGCAGCCCACTCCAGTGTTCTTGCCTGGAGCATCCCAGGGACAGAGGAGCCTGGTGGGCTGCAGTCCATGGGGTCACGAAGAGTCGGACATGACTGAGGGACTTCACTTTCACTTTTCACTCTCCTGCATTGGAGAAGGAAATGGCAACCCACTCCAGTGTTCTTGCCTGGAGCATCCCAGGGACAGAGGAGCCTGGTGGGCTGCAGTCCATGGGGTCGCGAAGAGTCAGACATGACTGAGCGACTTCACTTTCACTTTTCACTCTCACGCATTGGAGAAGGAAATGGCAGCCCACTCCAGTGTTCTTGCCTGGAGCATCCCAGGGACAGAGGAGCCTGGTGGGCTGCCGTCTATGGGGACGCACAGAGTTGGACACGACTGAAGCGACTTAGCAGCAGCAGCGGTAGCAGCAGCGTACATGTGGAATCTAGAAATGTGGTACAGGTGAACATATGGGCAAAGTAGAAACAGTGATGCCGACGTGGAGAACAAGCATACGGAGAGCAAGCGGGGAAGGCGTGGGATGACTTGGGAGACTGAGACTGACATATACAAAGTATTCATACTACACATAAAATAAATAACTGATGCTGCTGCTGCTAAGTCACTTCAGTCGTGTCCGACTCTGTGTGACCCCATAGGCAGCAGCCTACCAGGCTCCCTTGTCCCTGGGATTCTTCAGGCAAAAACACCTGAGTAGGTTGCCATTTCCTTCTCCAAATAACTAATGAGAACCTACTATATAGCTCAGAGAACTCTACTCAATGCTCCCTGGTGACCGAAACAGGAAGGAAATCCAAAAAAGGGGGGATATATGTGTGTGTGCAAGCTGACTCCCTCTGCTGTACAGCAGAAACTACAAAAACATTGCAAAGCGACTATACTCCAACAAAAATTATTTTAATTANGGTGACCGAAACAGGAAGGAAATCCAAAAAAGGGGGGATATATGTGTGTGTGCAAGCTGACTCCCTCTGCTGTACAGCAGAAACTACAAAAACATTGCAAAGCGACTATACTCCAACAAAAATTATTTTAATTAATTTATTTGTTTTAGTTCAGTTCTGTTCAGTCATTCAGTCCTGTCCAACTCTTTGCGACCCCATGGACTGCAGCACTCGAGGCTTCCCTGTCCATCACCACCTCTCAGAGTTTGCTTAAACTCACGTCCATCAAGTCGGCGATGCCATCCAACCATCTCATCCCCTGTCGTCCCCTTCTCCTCCCACCTTCAGTCTTTCCCAGCATCAGGGTCTTTTCCGGTGAGTCAGCTCTTCGCATCAGGTGGCCAAAAGATTGGAGCTTCAGCTACAGCATCAGTCCTTCCAATGAATATTCAGGACTGATCTCCTCTAGGATGAACTGGTTGGATCTCCTTGCAGTCCAAGGGACTCTCAGGAGTCTTCTCTGACACCACAGTTCAAAAGCATCCATTCTTCAGTGCTCAGCTTTCTTTATAGTCCAACTCTCATTGGAGGCTAATTAGTTTACAATATTGAAGTGGATTTTGTCATACACTGACATGAATCCGGGGTTGCACAGAGTCAGACATGACTGAAGCGACTTAGCAGCAGCAGCAGCAGACAAACCCCCCTCCCACCTCCCTTCCCACCTCATCCCTCTGGGTTGTCCCAGAGCACAGGCTTTGAGCACCCTGCTTCATGCATCGAATTTGCCTTGGTGATCTATTTCACATGAGGTAATATACATATTTCAATGCTATTCTCTTACATCATCCTACCTTCTCCTTCTCCCACAGAGTCCAAAGTCCTCTGTTCTTTTTATCTTGTGTCTCTTTTGCTACCTTGCATATAGGGTCATCATTAGCATCTTTCTAAATTCCATATATATGCATTAATATACTGTATTGGTATTTTTCTTTCTGACTTATTTCACTCTGTAGAAAAGGCTCCAGTTTCATCAACTGAAAAATAAAATTAGAAGATGGTACTTCCTCTGGAACTGTTATTTAGCACAGACAGGCTACTGTGAGATGAAGAATGGGTCAACAGCGACACGTGTGGGGTCTGCGGTTAAGACACTTGACCTGGGGGCCGTCACCGTGACACGCACCAGCTGCATGTAGCGATGCCCCCTCCGAGCCCTGCCATCCGTCCAAGCTCTCGCTCTATGACAGAGCGAGCTCACTAATGAGGCCCTGCATTGTCCCCAAGGAAGACCTCCCAGGAGGGGAGCCGCTTTCTCTTTGGTTTTCCTCATTAGTTGCTGGCGGCCGGATGGGAACAGCGGCGCCTTTTAATGGGCTCGCCTTGCCCTAAGGAGGATATCAGGCCGGCGCCTCTTCAGCCTGAGTCACAGGCATCGTTTGACCACGTGGGTCACTTCACATTCAGCCACGTGGCACAGGTGGGACTCAGAACCAGTGTCCACGGCCCGACCCGGAGGTTCCTCAGGGATGTGAAAGAGTCTGTTGCCATCAGAGGCCTCTTTCGTGCTGAACTTCGATGTCGTGGTGGGCAAGGAACAAGCTGGTTGAAGTCTAGCGTTGGTTTCGGCCTTTAAGAAACTGCTTGGGGCCCGCGTCAAGCTCCAGCTTCGGCCTTCCTGCTGGACACTTCATCTGTATGTGTGCTTTGAAACACTGTGGTCTCAAAGTTTGTAAACCACGCAGTTCTCTTTCCGTCTGTCTGGAATGGGGGTGTCTTCGAGACTACTACGCAGACAGGATTCCTGGGTCTCAACAGGCCCCTTTGTCTCCACTTCTCCTTATGTGTGACCTACCCCCATGCTGTCCCACCTGAAAAGCTAACCTAGCAGGCAAGCTGAGGGGCTCGCTGTGAACACAGATTAGACCATATGCGATCACCACGTCTGCAGCTCAGAAATAACCAAGCGTTGGTAGTCTCATGTGGCTCATCTCAGGGGTTTCTCTGTCCTCTCTGGGGACACTGGGCAATGTTTGGACCCATCTTGTGTTGTCAGAACTGGGATGGGGTTGGGGGGTGAGACTGAAATTTGGTGGGTTGAGACCATCGCTGCTGCTCAACAGTTTACAACGCACAGAACGGCACCCCACCTCCAACGATGCAAAGACTCACCCAGACTCACAGGCCAGTACACCAAGGTGAAGAGACCCTGCTTTAGCTCATGGAATCACAAAAAGGCAGCCCGTGGGTCTCGGGCCGAAGACAATTCCTGCAAGTCGTTTTGTTTGTCTTCTCTATTGTTCTAAGGAGAAGGGGAAGGGAATTCTCCACTCCAGTATTCTTGCCGGGAGAATCCCAGGGACAGAGGAGCGGGCTACAGTCCTTGAGGTCAGAAAGAGTCAGACACAACTGAGCATGCATGCAATAACTGCTCTCAACTATATAGTAACTAGACAGATCGACGTACAGCCAACTGAAACTCTGGTTACTAGGAACCTCCTCGCTTGTTCATGGGATCTGCTTGCTCCCTGCACACGTCTCAGCTGACAATTCTGATTCTGAAGAATACCCTGACTTGGGGCTTCCCGGCTGGTGCTAGTGGTAAAGAATCTGCCTGCCAATGCAGGAGACATAAGAGATGTGGGCTTGAGCTTTCCTGGGTCAAGAAGATCCCTTGGAGGAGGGCATCACAATCTACCCCAGTATTCTTGCCTGGAGAATCCCAAGGACAGAGGAGCCTGGCGGGCTACTGTCCATGGAGTTGCAGAGCCCGACACGACTGAAGTGACTTAGCGCGTGCGCACGCGTGCACACAGACACATATGCGTCTTAACTTCAGTGTTTTGAAAACATGGGCCATTCTGCATTCCCGTTTCCCCTTCCCTCTCCAGTAGACAACTGGCTGGTCCAGAGTTAGTCTCTGGTGTCACAAGTGGGGAGTGAGGAGCTGCTATCAAGGAAAGGGCACTGCTCTACACCCAGCAGGGCACAGGATGCCCACTGGCAGAGGACACCCTGCAGCAGACAGTCACCGGGCCCCAGAGGTCAGCAGGGCCGAGCTGAAGACACCTGGGTTGTCCTGAATACAAAGAGGGTTTAAGAACAGGGCCTCAAAGCCGCTCTGCCTGCTTGCAGCCGCCTCTCCACTTACTGTTTGTGTCTGCTTGAGTGCCTTGCCTAAAATGCTAATAGTGATGATTCCTGCCTGAGGGTTGCAAGGAAGACTGAGTAAGTAAATACAGGTAACTTCCTGGCATCGAGAACACTGACGTCTCAGTTGCTTAGTCGCATCTAACTCTTGACTACTCCGCAGACTGTAGCCCCCCAGGCTCCTCTGTCCATGGGATTCTCCAGGCAAGAAGACTGGAGTGGGTTGCCATGCCCTTCTCCAGGGAATCTTCCCCCCCAGGGATTGAACCCAGGTCTCCTGCATTGGCAGGCAGATTCTTTACCACTAAGACACCTGGGGAGCTAGCGGCTATTATTATCTATAGGATTATAACTTGAAATAAAAACAGCACGAGCCAGAATTCACAGAAAATTCATCAGACATACCCAGATTGTGGACGCTGACCTCAGGTTCCTGTTTGTGTGTGTTTGTGATGCCCCCAATAGACGTCATGGCCTTTAACCAGCATACCTGCGTATTCAAAAGGTAAATAATTTTTCAACGGGAAGTTCACAAGGGCAGAACATTAGCATGCACATTTTACTCGTGGAAAGCTCGCTGGTCACAGGAAAGCTGTGAGTTTTATTTATCTTCTTTACTATTGCTCCATATTGATGGTCACCCCATGGGAAGTGGTACAGGCTGTAGGTGAGTAGTCCAGCTTTCCAGGCGGGGTTAGTGGTAAAGATCCCTTCTGCCCATGCAGGAGACATAAGAGACGTGGGTTCAATCCCTGGGTCTGGAAGATCCCCTGGAGGAGGAAGTGACAGCCCACTCTAGTATTCTTGCCTGGGAGAATCCCATGGACAGAGGAGCCTGGCAGGCTGCGGTCCATCCATGCTGAGTTGCTCTGTCATTTTCCAACTCTCTGTGACCCCATGGACTGTAGCTCACAAGGCTCCTCCATCTTGGGGATTCTCCAGGCAAGAATATTAGAGTGGATTGCCATGTTCTCCTCCAGGAGAACTTCCCCACCCAGGGATCGAACCTGCGTCTCCTGTAGGTCGTGCCTTGCGGCCACTTCTTTCCTGCTGAGCCAGCAAGGAAGCCCAGAGGAGCCTGGTGGGCCACAGTCCCTATGTTGCCAAGAGTCAGAGGCAATTGAAGCGACTTAGTACGCAGATAGCTGAGGAAGAGCAAAACACGGAAGGCTAAAGTACCACATGTGAGTGTGTAGGGGAGTGGTGATACGTGCACAGGGCTTCGGGTGTGGGATAAATCACGATCGCAGTCCTCAGACTGGGTCTTGAACCAGGGGTGTAAAAGCCTGCCAGTGTCCCAGCAGCTCTGTCACTCCTCCGGCCTGATTCCACGCCATCTGCCTGAGACCTGCCGTCCTCGGGCCTTCAGCCTGATTTCAGCGTGTGAGCAGAGGACAAGCTTTGCAGAAACGGCCTGGATCAGACACAGCGGAGACAGCAGGAGACCCGAGCAGGTCAATTTTTCTCAATAAGGCTCGGGGAAAACAATGGGCTGCCCGCTGCACGCCCTTCCTCACCCTCATCAGGGAAGGCAGGACCAGCTTATTAGGCGAGGTCCCTCTGCCTGATGGGCCTTCATCTCCTGTCTGGTCTTTCATCAGTCCCTGGGGGCAGGCCGCAGGCAGGTAATTCTTCATCACCAAGACACCCCCGGCAACAAGGCGGGATCGTCAGGGGCCTCAATTTCAACCCCATGATGAGAAAGAAAAGAAACATCAGGAAGCAGTTTCCCCCTTCTTGCTGGCTTGCTCGCTCGTTGATGTTGTCAGGAAGGCTTTGGTCTGATGGCTCACATGGGAAGTATGTCTTTCCCGCTGCTTGGGAGGGAATGGCAGANTCGTCAGGGGCCTCAATTTCAACCCCATGATGAGAAAGAAAAGAAACATCAGGAAGCAGTTTCCCCCTTCTTGCTGGCTTGCTCGCTCGTTGATGTTGTCAGGAAGGCTTTGGTCTGATGGCTCACGTGGGAAGTATGTCTTTCCCGCTGCTTGGGAGGGAATGGCAGACGTGGGTAACCACTGACATGCTTTCTTGCCACTTGGAGAGTTTCTTTGTGCAACAATCAGGGGCTCACTGAGGCTGTTGGACAGGAAGCCTGGCAGCTGCATTCTCAGACGTTCTCAGATAAACGGTGAGCGTGATAGCAAGGAAACTCTGCCGGGGAGCGGTAGTTTTCAGTCGTTTGCTGGGGTCCGTGCGCACCCGTGGAGCCCAGGCAGTGATACAAAAGGCAGGGATGCTGGAAGCGCAGTCTGCTCTGAGATGGTGCCTGAAGCCCTTCCAAAGTCGGCGTGGGGCACAGCCAGCTTGAAGCGCAGGTGGATGGGGGTGGTTCTGTCCGATTGCATCCCACTGGATGCGTTCTCCTGCGTGGAGTGCAGGCAGAAACCATCTCACCTGCACAAGTATTCTGTAAAGGGCCGGACGCTGGCTACTTCAGGATTCGCTGGTCTCTGTCATAGTCTCACGACTGCTGTGTGCCGTGAAAGGAGCCACAGACAGTCAGCAAATGAGCAAGTGGGGCTGTAAACCAATGTTGTTGTTCAGTCAGCCAGTCGTGTCCGACTCATCGTGACCCCATGGACTGCAGCACGCCAGGCTTCCCTGTCCTTCACTATCTCCCGAAGGTTGCCCACATTCATGTCCATTGCAGCAACGATGCCATCCGGCCATCTCATCTTCTGATGCCCTCTTCTCCTCCTGCCTTCAATCTCTCCCAGCATCAGGGTCTTTTCCAATGAATCTGTTCTTTGCATTAGGTGGCCAAAGTACTGGAGCTTCAGCATCAGCCTTTCCAATGAGTGTTCAGGGTCCATTTCCCTTAAGATTGACTGTTTTGATCTCCTTGCTGTCCAAGGGACTCTCAGGAGTCTTCTCCAGCACCACAGGCATCAATTTTGGGGAGCTCTGCCTTCTTGACAGTCCTGCTCTCACAGCCGTACGTGACCACTGAGAAGACCGTACCCTGACTATATGGACCCTTGTTGATGGAATAACATCTCTGGTTTTTCAACTCACTATCTAGATTTATCATAGCTATCCTGCCGAGAAGCCATCATCTTCTGATTTCATGGCTGCAGTCACCATCCACAGTGATTTTAGACCCCAGGAAGAGGAAATCTGGCAATACTGACCCAATAGAACCCAACAAAACCAGGTGACGGCTGCATCTGGGCCACAGGTGAGAGCTCTCGCATCCTTCCAAAAACTTAACTGGGGAACGGTGCATGTTCCCAAGAACGTGGCACCAAACACACATTGAACAGAAAGACACCCTGACATATGTTCTCTATCCAGCAAATAAATAAATAAGCAGATGTCAATTTTCTCACAATAAAGGCTTAAAAAAATTTTTTTTCCTCAATGCCTTGGAGGCTAATGGCTATGAACATCGTTTCCCCTCGCTTTATTTGCTTCAGCTCAGTTGTTTGTTAGTAGTGCTTGTTTGCAAATCACTTGTTTCACAGAACTGTTGAATCTGTGGCAATTAACTGAGTTCAAAAATGAGGACTCGGGTTGGAAATTCTTCTTTTGAATGTATTAAAATAGAAAAAAAAATCACCCCCCCCTTTTTTTAACTATGATTATTGTCATTGATTCATGAAATGTTGAGCAGAAGTGAAAGCTTTGGTTTAAGAAGTGTCTACAAATCTAGTCCTCATCCCTTCTATGAGCTAATATTAAAAGATTGGTGCAAAGAACAGGAAAAACATTTTTTGTCAGTTCCTTACTGGAACCAGGCTCATCTCTGGCCTCTGAGTTCCCCGTCCACACAATTGTGTGAATGAAATCGCATTGGGTTAAAACATACATCGCTATTTCAAGCCATTTCCAGAAAAGCAAATTTGAGTATGATTTATCAGATATTCAGAGAAACACAGAGGGGAGGGGAAAGTCTATCAATAGGACAAAGAGAGCTGTTGACATTTTCCCCCCCACAAGTTCATGAGTTTTCTTTCCTGCCTGTGGAGTTTTATTCTGTATAGTAATTGAGTTAATCTCAGGATGGATTTCAAGCCCACATATTAAATTTTTTCTTAGACATCATTCGTTGGGATGAATGTCACCTGGAGATGCTGTCACCTGGGTGCTGGGAGATGAGTAAGGAATTGAGACTTCTGTCAGGAACATGCCCAGCAAGAATAGAAAACCTGACCTTTCTGGTTTAGCCTCACTGAGGGCTGACATTTCAGTTTTCCTAACTTGGGATGACACAGAGTCATTTTGGGTAAGAACCCTGTTCACCTCCAACATCTCTTCCTGTATTTTTTTTTAATTTTTTTTTGATGTGGACCAAGCTTTTAAAATCTTTATTGAATCTGTTACAATATTCCTTCTGTTTTGTGCTTGGGGTTGCTCTGGCTATTCTGGTGTGTGGGATCTTAGGTCCTCGACCAGGGGTTGAACCCACACCCCCTGCCTTAGAAGGTGACGTCTTCACCACTGGGCTGCCAGGGAAGTCCCCTCCTCTTGTCTTAAACAGTCATGTGGCTTGCCTGTGTCTGCTGCTTCTCAGTTTCTCTGGATGCTGAAATGTAGGGTTACTCTAGAAGTCTCACAACATTCAAGGCAGTCTCTGAAGATTTATTGGATGAAGCAGGTCCATACGATTCAAAACTGTTCTGGAGCAGCAGTTCCCAGATCACCCTTGCATAAGACGAGCATCCATCAGCGTCGTGAGGGGGTCCTTTTAAAGGAGTTCCATTTTCCAAAGAGACTTCCCTGGTGGCTCAGATCAGTAAAGCGTCTGCCTACAATTTGTGAGACCCTGGTTCGATCCCTGGGCTGGGAAGATCTCCTGGAGGAGGACATAGCAACCCACACCAGTACTCTTGCCTGGAAAATCCCATAGATGGAGGAGCCTGGTAGGCAGCAGTCCATGGGGTTGCAAAGAGTCAGACACGAGTGAACGACTTCCCTTTCCCTTTGGGATTCACTGGTGGCTCAAAGAGAGTAAAGAGTTCTGCCTGCAATGTGGAAGTCCTGAGTTTGATCCCTGGGTCAGGAAGATACCCTGGAGAAGAAAATGGCAACCCACTCCAGTGTTCTTGCCTGGAGAATCCCATGGACGGAGGAGCCTGGCGAGCTACAGTTCGTAGGGTCGCCAAGAGTCAGACACAACTGAATGACTTCACTTTCACTTTCATTTTTCAAAGAATTTGAGACAGGAGTGTGTCTGAAACCCTGCGATGACTGTGGAGAGCTGTGAGATGCAGGAGGTTTTCAGAGAGAAGGATAGGAACGTGATCAACTTTCTTCCCACCAGCAATTCTGAAACCAGATGGATGGTAGAAACCCCTCTTCTCGGTGGAAGGAACAATAACTCGCTGGATGACAGCTGATGTTGGAGAGGCCATGCGGATGCTCCCATGCTTCTGGGATTCAGTGAGTAGCAAGCCACGGGACTCTTGTTGAAAGTCAGATAACAGATCGGAAGGTCTGGGGTGGGGCTTCAGAGGTTGCCAATATTTCTGATAAGCTCCCAGGTGGACGGATGCTGCCGGAACCTGGAGGCTGAATAGCAAAAGCACAGAGTCCACCCACTACAGCTGCTCCTTCCCCTTCCCGAAATCCATTCCCCTCGCTCAGGGCTGCCCACCCTGAGTCGCTGCTGTTGGAATCCCCATCCGGTCAGTTGTCTTCAGTCAGTCCCAGCTGCTTGTTGGAATCCCCTGGGAAGCTTTGCAAGAAGCCTCATCCTAGAACTGTGAAATCAGAAGCTCCGGGATGCTGCCTGGACATGCTTTGAAAAGTGAGATACAATTAGCATAACTTAAAGGAGATCAACCCCGAATATTCATTGGAAGGACTGATGCTGAAGCTGAAGCTCCAATACACTGGCCACCTGATGGGAAGAGCTGACTCACTGGAAAAGACGCTGATGCTGGGAAAGATTGAGGGCAGGAGGAGAAGGGGCTGACAGAGGATGAGATGGTTGGATGGCATCACCAACTCAATGGACATGGGTTTGAGCAAACTCCAAGAGATAGTGAAGGACAAGGAAGCCCGGCAGGCAGCAGTCCACGGGGTGAGACAGAGTTGGAAGTGACTGAGCAACTGAACAGCAACAACCAATACTAACTATGTTCAAATGTACCATCAGCAGCTTCTAGCACACTCACTGGGCAGTGTAACCATCACCACTGAGATGTTTCTGAACATTTTCATCACCCTCCAGAGAAATCCGGTACCTGTTAATCAGTTCAGTTCAGCTCAGCCGCTCAGTCGTGTCCGTCTCTTTGTGACCCCATGAACCACAGCACGCCAGGCATCCCTGTCCATCACCAACACCCAGAGTTTACTGAAACTCACGTCCATTGAGTCAGTGATGCCATCCAACCATCTCATCCTCTGTCGTCCCCTTCTCCTCATGCCTTCAATCTTTCCCAGCATCAATGTCTTTTCCATTGAGTCAGTTCTTCACATGAGGTGGCCTAAGTATTGGAGTTTCAGCTTCAGCATCAGTCCTTCCAGTGAATATTCAGGACTGATTTCCTTTAGGATGGACCGGTTAGATCTCCTTGCAGTCCAAAAGACTCTCAAGAGACTTCTCCAGCATCACAGTTCAAAAGCATCCATTCTTTGGCGCTCAGCTTTCTTTATAGTCCAACTCTCACATCCATATGTGACTACTGGAAAAACCATAGCTTTGACTAGATAGACTTTTGTTGGCAAAGTAACGTCTCTGCTTTTTAATATGCTGTCTAGGTTTGTCATAACTTTTCTTCCAAGGAGCAAATGTCTTTTAATTCCATGGCTGCAGTCACCATCTGCAGTGATTTTGGAGCCCCCCCATAATAATGTCTGTTAATGAGGTACTCCCTATTTCCCTTGCCATCACCCTGCAGCAACCATTCATCTGCTTTCTGTCTGGAAGAACTCGTCTATTCCAGACATTTCACAGTAGAATGGTACACAGTGTGGATTTTTTGTGTCTGGCTTCTTTCCTTGAGCCTAACTGTTCTCATGGTTCATCCGTGTGGNCCATCTGCAGTGATTTTGGAGCCCCCCCATAATAATGTCTGTTAATGAGGTACTCCCTATTTCCTTTGCCATCACCCTGCAGCAACCATTCATCTGCTTTCTGTCTGGAAGAACTCGTCTGTTCCAGACATTTCACAGTAGAATGGTACACAGTGTGGATTTTTTGTGTCTGGCTTCTTTCCTTGAGCCTAACTGTTCTCATGGTTCATCCGTGTGGTACTCTGTGTCAAGGTTTCATTCATTGACAGCGGCCAGTATTTTCATGGGACACACGGATCACGTTTTCCATTACAGTGTTGACAGACGTGGGCTGTTTTCACCTTTGGGCAACAGCTAAGTTGCTCTGTTGAAAACGTTCTTTTGTGTTCATCTGTATGAGCACCTGTTTTCAGTTCTTCTAGGGGTGGAGCTGTAGCAGCCATGTGGTAATTGCACTTGTAAAAATATTCTTTCATTTGGCAACGTTGGGTCTTCGCTCCAGCACACGGGATCTTCATTTCAGGCATGCAGGATCTTCTGTTGGGGCACACGGACTCTCTAGTTGGGGCACACAGACTCTCTCTTTGGGGTGCCTGGACTCTCAAGTTGGGGTGCACGGACTCCAATTGGGGCACACGGGCTTAATTGCTCCAAGGCATGTTGGATCTTAGTTCTCTGCCCAGGGATGCAACTCAGGTCCTCTGCATCAGAAGCCAGATTCTTAACCACTGGACCTCCAAGGAAGTGCTAGTGGCTCCATCTTCAACTGAGGAAATGCCAAACTCTTTTTGACCACGGCTGGACTACCTTATATTCCCCCTGGATACTGATTTTTTTTTAAGTTCCCCGTTAGGTCCAACCACCGGGCAGTGCTGACAAGCTCTGCCCATAAGCAAAGGCGTCCTTGTTAACCCTCTGAGTATGTATTTGTTTAATTCCAGGGGGTCCTTGGGCTTATAGCATCAGCATCAGCTGGTAACCTCAAAGAAGGGTGAGTTCCTCGTTCCCTTGAAGACCTACTGAATCAGGAACTCTGAAGGTAGTGGACGTAGGCCCCTCTCAAAGCAAGTCCTCAGGGACTCTCTACATCTACATGTATGGAGGTGAGAGCTGGACTGTAAAGAAATCTGAGCGCCGAAGAATGGATGCTTTTGAACTGTGGTGTCAAAGAAGACTCTTGAGAGTCCCTTGGACTGCAAGGAAATCCAACCAGTCCATCCTAAAGGAGATCAGTCCTGAGTGTTCATTGGAAAGACTGATGCTGAAGCTAAAAGTCCAATCCTTTGGCCACCTGATGCGAAGAGCCGACTCATTGGAAAAGACCCTGATGCTGGCAAAGATTGAGGGCGGGAGGAGAAGGGGATGAGATGGTTGGATGGCATCACCAACTTGATGGACACGGGTTTAGGTGAACTCCGGGAGTTGGTGATGGACAGGGAGGCCTGGCGTGCTGCCCTCCATGGGGTCGCAAAGAGTCGGACACGACTTAGTGACTGAACGGAAGTGAACTGAACTGAACTGAGGGCCTCTCTGCAATTTCAGCACCAACGCCCTGCACACAATTCCCTAACATGCAATATTTTCGCCCAGCTATCCATCTTGGGCCTTTCCCTGCACCATGGATCTTGATTTGAAAATATAACTTCAGGGAAGAAGAGAGTGGGATGGACTGAGAGAGTAGCCCTGAAACATACCCATTACCAAATGCAGAAGAGACAGCCAGACGGGATTTGCTAGTGCTCAGCTAGTGCTCTGTGACAATATAGAGGGCGGGGCGGGGGGGGTGTCTCACGGGGGAGGGCACATATGTACACCCACGGCTGACTCATCTTGATGTATGGCAGACACCAACACAATGTTGTAAGGCCATTATCGTCCGATTAAAAAGAAAACAAAAAAAGAAAATGTAACGTCATTATTCACGATACTGTAACACAAAACAAGACCGTTACTCCCTTAACCACATAGGGGGAGGGTGTTGGCGTTTCCTGCTGCTGCTGCTGCTGCTAAGTCTCTTCAGTTGTGTCCGACTCTGTGCGACCCCACAGACTGCAGCCCACCAGGCTCCCCCATCCCTGGGATTCTCTAGGCAAGAACACTGGAGTGGGTTNCAATGTTGTAAGGCCATTATTGTCCGATTAAAAAGAAAACAAAAAAAGAAAATGTAACGTCATTATTCACGATACTGTAACACAAAACAAGACCGTGACTCCCTTAACCACATAGGGGGAGGGTGTTGGCGTTTCCTGCTGCTGCTGCTGCTGCTAAGTCGCTTCAGTTGTGTCCGACTCTGTGCGACCCCACAGACTGCAGCCCACCAGGCTCCCCCATCCCTGGGATTCTCTAGGCAAGAACACTGGAGTGGGTTGCCATTTCCTTCTCCAGTGCATGAAGGTGAAAAGAGAAAGTGAAGTCGCTCAGTCGTGTCCGACTCTTCTCAACCCCATGGACTGCAGCCCACCAGGCTCCTCCGTCCATGGGATTTTCCAGGCAAGAGTACTGGAGTGGGGTGCCATTGCCGCTTCCTGGTTTTCCCCAAATACAAACAAGCGCTTGATGCACGGTCTAGACGATAACTCCTTTGCTGACCTCTCTCAATAGTGTCTTTGGTTCCCTTTAGAATTCTACTGAGCAGATGGTAGAGTTTTCACATTGGTGGGTCGGGTATGAGCTCTTCCTGTGGATAGAAGTCACACACATCACACGCTAGGAAGAAATGAATTACTAGTTACGTCGCAGGAGTTGTGAATATGGAAATCCACACATCACTCACGAGGAGGAAGAGATGAATTGACTGCTTACGCTGTGTATGTTGCAAATATTGTGGTGTCACGAACGATGAGTTGATTCTCCTCCGAAACTAGGGGGGTAAGGGTGGGGGTAACTACAGAGTCATGTTTACTGTGCAGGACTTTTCCAGCCTCCTGAGTATCAGTGCAGAGTCAGGTTTATTCTCAAGGATTTTTCCAGCATGCCTCTGCTTCTTGAGTATCAATACAGTCATCTTTATTCACCAGGGTTCTCCCCGTCTTCCTGTACTATTTGAGTACCAATACAGAGTCAGATTGAACGTCTAGGATTTTTTTAGCCTCCCTCTGTTTCCTGAGTATCAATACAGAGTCATATTCATTCTCTAGGATTTTTCCACGATTGCTCTGTTACTTGAATGTCACTACAGAGTCATATTTTTCTCCAGGATTCTTCCAGCCTCCCTCTGCTATTTGAGCATCAATGCAGAGTCAGATTTATTCCACAGGAATTTTTGCATGACTCTGTTTTTGGAATACCAACACGGAGTCAGATTTACTCTCCAGGATTTTCCCAGCCTCCCTCTGTTTCCTGAGCATCAATACAGAGTCATACTTACTCTGCAGGATTTTTCCAGCCTCCTTCTGTTTCCTGAATACCAACACAAAGTCAGATTTATTCTCCAGGATTTTTCCAGCCTCCCTCTGTTTCTTGAGTATCAAAGAAGAGTCAGATTTACTCTCCAGGATTTTCCCAGCCTCCCTCTGTTTTCTGAGCATCAATATAGAGTCATACTTACTCTGCAGGATTTTTCCAGCCTCCCTCTGTTTCCCGAATATCAATGCAGAGTCAGATTTATTCTACAGGAGTTTTTGCATCTCTCTGTTTCTTGAGTACCAATACAGTCATACTTACTCTCCAGGAATTTTCCAGCCTCCCTCTTTTTCCTGAGTACCAACACAGGGTCAGACTTATTCTTCAGGATTCTCCCAGCATCCCTCTGTTTCTTGAGTATCTGAGATGGTTGAGGCAGTGGTTAAAATTCTCCATCCTGTCTCTCTATCCACAACGGGAGTAGGGAGCGAATGCACCTGCCTCCTTCACAGACTCTGCTCAGAACCGGCAGAGGAGAGAAGCTACGAGTGGTGAGTGGGGAAGCATGTTGCAATCACAGAGCAGGGCGCACATGTGAGGTGGGTTCGTAACTACGCTCACTGCTTTGAAAGTCGCCCTCCTGGAGGTGCCCCAATGGAAATGTCCTCATTCGCTTCGAGCTGACACTGTCAGGAGCCTGACCCATGTTGTCTTATTTGCTCTGAATTCTTAAGAGGCCAGCTCTTGGCTTGTGCACACTGTGGGAACTGTTTGAACACTCTCCTGAAAGAGCTGGGCGTCGGCGCACCTCGGTTAGATTTTGTAAATAGCGGATTTCTGGCTTTTATTTCCATTTCTCACAAAAAAGAAAAAGCAATGGATAAGGACGTCACAGGATCTGGAGTGACTACAGAAGTGTGCAAGTTGTATATTCTTGTCATGTATTCCCATTCAAATACAATTTTACTCTCTCATTGGTTTATACGATGGACAAGCACAAATAAGAAAACGTAGGAGAAAAGCAGATGTGTGCTAAGCTGGGCAAGCTCGGGAGCCTAACACAGAGTTATGTGGACTCTAGAGAGGTGAGTCAAGCCCGGCTCTTGTAATGAAAAGCGAAAGTGAAGTCGCTCAGTCATATCCGATTCTTAGCGACCCCGTGGACTGTAGCCCACCAGGCTCCTCTGCCGTATGATTCTCCAGGCAAGAATACTGGAGTGGGTTGCCATTTCCTTCTCCAGGGGCTCTTTTGATGGTGTCTCACAGAATGGAGAAGCATGGATGGTGCTGGGTCTGACACAAAACGGAGAAACACGCTAGGAACGTCCCTGGGGGCCTGGGGGCTCCGCCTATGCGCTCCCAGAGCAGGGGGCCGGCTTCTCTCCCGGTCAGGGAACCAGCCCGCGCACGCCACAGGAGCCCACAGGCCACAGCTAAGAGTCTGCGTGCCGCACCTGAGACCCAGCTCAGCCAGGGAAACACACAAACAAGTGAATAAATGCAGTTTTTTAAAATGTAGGAATATCCTAAAAGTAAACATCCTTTCCGGTTTGCAAAATCAGAAACCCTGATCAAGTTCCAGGCACAGTGAGCATTAAAAGATCCCAGGTATGAAGAGGAACTCCCAGTTCGGTTGCAAATTTCTCTGATACCAAGAATAGGAGTAACTCTGCTCTCTCTTTTTATTGCCTGACTCACAGTTAAGAGGAAGCGCTGATATTGATGGGCTAAGTCCTCACGTTTTTCACATTCACTGATTTTCTGCCCTGACACACTCTTTCACCGTATTTGTCTTGAGGGTGCCTGTGTGCTAAGTCACTTCAGTTGTGTCCGGCTCTTTTTAACCCTATGGACCAGAGTCCGCCAGGCTCCTCTGTCCAGGGGATTCTCCAGGCAAGAGTACTGGAGTGGGTTGCCATTTCCTTCTCCAGCAAATCTTCCCGATGCAGGAGTCAAACCCATGTTTCTTACATCTACTGCTTTGACAGGTGGGTTCTTTACCGCATGCACCACTGGGGAAGCCCTCAAATCATTTGGGGGGAAAGGCAATAAAGAAAAGTCAAAAGATACAGTAATGCGCTGGGTAATAAACTTGGATACTGACGTTTCCTTTCTAAACCTTCAGCACCAGCACGTTCGCTGCTTAGTGGAAGCTCTCACATCAAAGCGGAAAGAGTGTCTGCTCTCAGCAGTGGCTGTGGAAAGCCTTGGCCTTCTTTCTCAATAGGAATATTTCTAGACCTTGAGAGGGACAGTGAGTAATATCCGGCTTTAGCTTTGAGAGATACCGGTCCCCTCCCAACCACAAATAACACTTCTCCCGATAAAGATGCATCCTGAAGAGTCTGTCCTGAAGCAGAGAGAGGAGAAGGTTTCTGCGTGTTGTAATGAGCCCCGATGAGACGGCAGGAGGCTGTGAGGAACAGACAGAGCTGTTTGCTGGAGCAGGGCGAGCATCTGAGTGTCCGTTCGCTCCTCTTTCTCCCTGAAATACTAGCTGTCTCCCAAGCGTCCAAGCTGGGATTTGCTAGGGGCGGGGGCAGTCCTGGGCATGCTCCTTGCTCAGGCGTGTCTGACTCTGCCACCCCATGTGCTATAGCCCACCAGGCTTCTCTGTCCACGGGATTCTCCAGGCAAGAACACTGGAGCGGGTTGCCATGCTCTCCTCCAGGGAACCTTCCCCCACCAGGGTCGAATGCACTGTACAAACCCAGAAAATTAAATTAGGTATGCCTCACCTAGGACAAAACTGAGGTTCTCCAGAGTGCTAGAGACGCATGCATGATTCCTGGAAACGCAGGTTTAGTGGAAGTTCCTGGTCTGTGCCTGGCAGGGAATTTCAGGTGCCTGATTCCTTTCCCCTTTTCCTCTGCAGGAAAACACGTCCTGCCTGGAATATTACAACCCCATCCCTGGGCACCACACACATCTGGAAACACACAAAGATTTCTGAGCACATGTGCTAATGGCTTCTGTCCCAGGACTGGCCTCTTCCTGGTGCCCCATCTTGCAAGAAATGAGAAGCAGCCTAAAAGACAAGTAAACAGCAACCTGGTGATCTCTGAAAGCATCGTATGAGAGAACCATAATTAATAAACCTCTCAGTGTTAGCCAGCCTGAAGTGAAGTGAAGTGAAGTCGCTCAGTCGTGTCCGACTCTGCGACCCCATGGACTGTAGTCTACCAGGCTTCTCTGTCCATGGGATTCTCCAGGCAAGAGTACTGGAGTGGGTTGCCATTTCCTTCTCCAGGGTATCTTCCCAACCCAGGGATCGAACCCAGGTCTCCCACATTGCAGGCAGACATTTTAACCTCTGAGCCACCAGGGAGACCGCAAATAGCAGCCTGGTCATCTGTGAAAGCATCGTATGAGAGAACCATAATTAATAAAAGCTCTTGGTGTAACTGTGACTGACCAGGACCCTATGGGACCCTCCCAGGAGAGATGTCCCCCGCCAACACCCACCACATCCTCCTTCTGCCTCCCATCTGCAGAAAAACATCAGTCAAAGAATAAATTTAATCAGAGAAGTGGGAAAACTCAGAANACACTTTAACCTCTGAGCCACCAGGGAGACCGCAAATAGCAGCCTGGTCATCTGTGAAAGCATCGTATGAGAGAACCATAATTAATAAAGGCTCTTGGTGTAACTGTGACTGACCAGGACCCTATGGGACCCTCCCAGGAGAGATGTCTCCCGCCAACACCCACCACATCCTCCTTCTGCCTCCCATCTGCAGAAAAACATCAGTCAAAGAATAAATTTAATCAGAGAAGTGGGAAAACTCAGAAGCAAAGGAAAACAGTCAAAAATGACAATAATACCATATTTGTTAAGCAAAGTTAAGGACTTTAATTTCCTACTTAAGGGATATTGAGGGTTTCCCAAGTGGCTCAGTGGTCAAGAACCCATCTGCCAAAGCAGACCTGGGTTCAATCCCTGGGTGGGGAAGATCCCCTGGAGGAGGAAATGGCAACCCTCTCCAGCATTCTTGAGCATCCCATGGACAGAGGAGCCTGGCGGGCTACAGTCCATGGGGTCAGAAGAGTCAGACGCAACTGAACAAACACACACACACACAAGAACATTTAATCCCCCTCTCGTGGATACAAAGCTACAGCCCTTCCTCATTCCACCAATGTGAACATTTTATCAGAGAGCAATTCATTCTTTCCGTTGTGATCTGATTCAACCAGTGATAACTCAAGAGCCTTTTTCCTCTTTACAGCCACTATTAGCCAGTTTTAGAGGCAGGCATCTCTCTACAGTCCCCTGCTTAAATTAGTAACTCAAAGGATGTTGCTTCACCCGTGGTTTTATTTTGCCTTCAACGCTCCTTCACTCAGCAAATGGGTAAGAAAATTCATTACCTAATTTCCTTACTACCCAGGGACGCGTTTCCAAGCGATTTTCCGTTTTGGTATTTGAACCTGCCTCTTCAAATTATATTTCCTTTCTGAATGTTTCTCATTTTCATAGAAATTTTGGGCTTCCCTGGTGGCTCAGACAGTGAAGACTCTGCCTGAAGTGCAGGAGACCTGGCCTCGATCCCTGAGTCAGGAAGATCCACTGGAGAAAAGGCAGCCCACTGTGGTATTCTAGCCTGGAGAATCCCGTGGATGGAGGAGCCTGGTGGGCTACAGTCCATGGGTTGCAAAGGGTCAGGCACAGCTGAGCACCTTTCACACTAATGCATCATCTCCCACGACGGAGTTCCCATCTGAGACATATATCGTAGGTTGGATACACGTTCCCATGGAACGGTAATCATTAGGTAACTTGACTGTCCAAAAGAAAAAAAAATCTTATTTTCATGGACCTCCCTGGTGGTCCCACAGTGGGACACAGGTTTGGGCTCTCATCTGGGAAGACGTCACATGCCACAGGGCAAATAAGCCTGTGCTCCACAGCTACTGAAGCCCGTGGTCTCTAGAACCCACGCTCCCCAACAAGAGAAACCACAGCACCATGAGCCCCACACACCACAACTAGAGAGGAGTCCCTGCTTGCTGCCACCAGGGCAAAGCCTGAGCAGGAGCGGAGACCCAGGGTAGCCAAGTGAATAAATAAATGCAATTTTTTAAATTGAATTTTCGTTCTTTAATGTTACAAACCTGTGTTTTGAGTTAGGGTTGGTCGCTCGGTCGTGCCCGACTCTCTGCGACCCCATGAGCCATAGCCCACCAGGCTCCTCTGTCCGTGGGATTCTCCAGGCAAGAAGACTGGAGTGGGTTGCCATGCCCTTCTCCAGGGGATCTTCCCGACCCAGGGATGGAACCTGGGTCTCCTGCATTGCAGGTGGATTCTTTAACCAGCTGAGCCACCAGGGAAGCTGTGTGCGAAGGGAGCTTCCCCTGAGTTTGTCGGGACAAGAAATGATCAGTGTGTCAATGGCTTGTATCTTTCTCTGCTTTCATCACTCGATCCGCCGCACACCCCTCCCAACAAGCAGAACCCCACAGTCACTTTGTTAGCAGGGCAACACAGTGAAATATAGCCTTGACATAGAGCTTGACATGTAGCACAATGACATAGAGGCATGGATTTACTGAGAGCCTGAGTCTCATGTCAAGAAGGTGAACATACAGCCAGACAGTGGTAGAGGCGTCTACAATGAAGACTTGGCTTTTTATATGGCTCTGCTCTCTAACACCTCACAGGCCTTTTGATCTCTGATACTCTCTCTCAACTGAAAGAGAGGTATGTTCTGGTTCTGTGTGACGGGATAGCTTTCCTCTGGCCCTGCCCAGCTTCTTTCTCTAGAAATCTCACCCCTCCTTCCAGGCTTCCACCGAATCCAACCAACTCCATGAATACACAGCCGCCTACCCCCTCCTGCTGCAAAGCCCTCTGACGCTCGTAACACAGGCTCCGTGGTGAGTCAACTCAAGGCCATTTCACGTTTCTCAGCCTTCCTTGGTAACTGTTTATTAATCATCTACTATGAATAAAAGTTATGACCAACCTAGATAGCATATTCAAAAGCAGAGGCATTACTTTGCCGACTAAGGTCCGTCTAGTCAAGGCTACAGTTTTTCCTGTGGTCATGTATGGATGTGAGAGTTGGACTGTGAAGAAGGCTGAGCACTGAAGAATTGATGCTTTTGAACTGTGGTGTTGGAGAAGACTCTTGAGAGTCCCTTGGACTATAAGGAGATCCAACCAGTGCATTCTGAAGGAGATCAGCCTTGAGATTTCTTTGGAAGGACTGATGCTAAAGCTGAAACTCCAGTACTTTGGCCACCTCATGCGAAGAGTTGACTCATGGGAAAGACTTTGATGCTGGGAGGGACTGGGGGCAGGAGGAGAAGGGGACGACAGAGGATGAGATGGCTGGATGGCATTACTGACTCGATGGACGTGAGTCTGAGTGAACTCTGGGGATTGGTGATGGACAGGGAGGCCTGGCGTGCTGCAATTCATGAGATCGCAAAGAGTCGGACATGACTGAGCGACTGAACTGAGCTGAACTATGAGCCCAACAAAATGTGTGGCCCAAGGGGCAGAGGAGCACAGGGGAATTGTTAAGTGCCTGGGTCATGGAGTTTAAAACTCTGGATGTGGAAACAGACACTCAGCAGAGACATGCAGGAGGCATTAATTTATTAACAGCCTGAGTTCCATGTCAAGAATCTGACATCTGACACCCATGATTTAAAGGTGGACCTGTAATTTCCAAATGCACGGGGTTTTTTAAATATAAAGTATCTTTGATATGAATCTCTCATTTTCATATTAACTTCTCATTTTGGTATTAATTTCTCATTTACATGCTCTGTTCTCTGCCATTACGCTCTGTACTTTCTAGTCCTCTAACTTTATGGAGGCGTTCCATGGCAAGGTCAAAGAGCTCTCTTGGTAAAAGTCACATTGCCCTGGAAACGTGGGTTATTGTTTTTCCAAATTTCCTGTGATACTGATTTCTAACATCATTCCACAGTGACACGAAAACAGATACTCTTAGAATTTCAATGCCGTTAGACCATGAAAATTTTCTACCTTGTTTTATGTCCCTGAGTCTGTTCCAATGCCTCCTAGTTTACAGTCTGTGGGAACTTGAATGGAATTTGTATCCTGCTGTTGTGTGAGAATTGTATACATCTTCATTATGTTAAATCGGTTCATGGCGCTTTCCAGGTCTATGATATCCTTCTACTTTTCTATATATGCATTCTATTAATTTTTGAGGATTTGATATTGAAAAGTGAAAGTTGTTCTGTTGTGTCCGATCCTTTGCGACCCCACTCACTATACAGTCTGTGGAATTCCCCAGGCCAGAATACTGGAGTGGGGAGCCTTTTCCCTTCTCCAGGGGACCTTCCCAACCCAAGGATCGAACTCAGGTCTCCTGCATTGCAGGTGGATTCTTTACCAGCTGAGCCACAAGGGAAGCCCGTGATATGGAAACTCCAACTAAAAATCATAGTTTATCTACTTAAAAAGATAATTGTACTATATAGTAGAACCCTATGCATCTCTGTTTTATATTTTCCAAGTCTCCTGTAAGTGTGTTATGATACTTTCATAATTTAAAAAATAAAGAGAAAATACAGAATTGACAAAAAGATAAAGAATACGATATCTGTATAAGTGACATTCTATGAAGCTGTCACAGTTCCCCTGAGTGAAATTCCCAGCATCTGCTCAAAGGGAAACAGAGAGAGAAGGCAGGAATCAAAGAAAGGAAACAAAAGACCAAGACATGCTGTGCAGAAGTCCTTTCTGTTAGTGTGTACAGACCCTGATTCCTTTTCTCTGTAACATCGCCGTCCTTCACAGGGAGTCTTGCATCGAAAGACGCAGCTCAGATTTTCTATATTTCAAGCATTCTTTGCCACCTCGAGTCTCTGCACACAGCGCCTCCTGAGCAGGACAGGAGTGCGTCCTGCACTCTTGTGGACACTGAAATTAAGGCGCCCGCTCGATCCACTAAAAATCACAGGTCCCTCACCTGACCACCTCTGTCAACATCACTGCCGTTTTTTGTTTTTTTTTTTTCTTGGAGCCTGCTTTCAATTATATCCTGTTTATGGCTGGGACTTGTTGTCCATCATCTTGGAAAAAATACTCCACCACCAATTCCCACATCTTCTTAAGTCCAGAGAAACCTGTTGTATTCCTTTCACAACTGATGCTTTTCTCCACTCCCTCCTCTGTCCTGCGA
>SJYB01006081.1:659448-674942 GCA_006408585.1 Antidorcas marsupialis | reverse complement strand
ACGACAGAGGATGAGATGGCTGGATGGCATCACTGACTCGATGGACGTGAGTCTGAGTGTACTCTGGGGATTGGTGATGGACAGGGAGGCCTGGCGTGCTGCAATTCATGAGATCGCAAAGAGTCGGACATGACTGAGCGACTGAACTGAGCTGAACTATGAGCCCAACAAAATGTGTGGCCCAAGGGGCAGAGGAGCACAGGGGAATTGTTAAGTGCCTGGGTCATGGAGTTTAAAACTCTGGATGTGGAAACAGACACTCAGCAGAGACATGCAGGAGGCATTAATTTATTAACAGCCTGAGTTCCATGTCAAGAATCTGACATCTGACACCCATGATTTAAAGGTGGACCTGTAATTTCCAAATGCACGGGGTTTTTTAAATATAAAGTATCTTTGATATGAATCTCTCATTTTCATATTAACTTCTCATTTTGGTATTAATTTCTCATTTACATGCTCTGTTCTCTGCCATTACGCTCTGTACTTTCTAGTCCTCTAACTTTATGGAGGCGTTCCATGGCAAGGTCAAAGAGCTCTCTTGGTAAAAGTCACATTGCCCTGGAAACGTGGGTTATTGTTTTTCCAAATTTCCTGTGATACTGATTTCTAACATCATTCCACAGTGACACGAAAACAGATACTCTTAGAATTTCAATGCCGTTAGACCATGAAAATTTTCTACCTTGTTTTATGTCCCTGAGTCTGTTCCAATGCCTCCTAGTTTACAGTCTGTGGGAACTTGAATGGAATTTGTATCCTGCTGTTGTGTGAGAATTGTATACATCTTCATTATGTTAAATCGGTTCATGGCGCTTTCCAGGTCTATGATATCCTTCTACTTTTCTATATATGCATTCTATTAATTTTTGAGGATTTGATATTGAAAAGTGAAAGTTGTTCTGTTGTGTCCGATCCTTTGCGACCCCACTCACTATACAGTCTGTGGAATTCCCCAGGCCAGAATACTGGAGTGGGGAGCCTTTTCCCTTCTCCAGGGGACCTTCCCAACCCAAGGATCGAACTCAGGTCTCCTGCATTGCAGGTGGATTCTTTACCAGCTGAGCCACAAGGGAAGCCCGTGATATGGAAACTCCAACTAAAAATCATAGTTTATCTACTTAAAAAGATAATTGTACTATATAGTAGAACCCTATGCATCTCTGTTTTATATTTTCCAAGTCTCCTGTAAGTGTGTTATGATACTTTCATAATTTAAAAAATAAAGAGAAAATACAGAATTGACAAAAAGATAAAGAATACGATATCTGTATAAGTGACATTCTATGAAGCTGTCACAGTTCCCCTGAGTGAAATTCCCAGCATCTGCTCAAAGGGAAACAGAGAGAGAAGGCAGGAATCAAAGAAAGGAAACAAAAGACCAAGACATGCTGTGCAGGAGTCCTTTCTGTTAGTGTGTACAGACCCTGATTCCTTTTCTCTGTAACATCGCCGTCCTTCACGGGGAGTCCTGCATCGAAAGACGTGGCTCAGATTTTCTATATTTCAAGCATTCTTTGCCACCTCGAGTCTCTGCACACAGCGCCTTCTGAGCAGGACAGGAGTGTGTCCTGCACTCTTGTGGACACTGAAATTAAGGCGCCCGCTCGATCCACTAAAAATCACATGTCCCTCACCTGATCACCTCTGTCAACATCANCAGGATGTGTTACCCCAAATATGAGACTATGTGGCTTCGGGACATATTACGCCAGAGATGTGACTTAGGGGTCCAGAACATGTCACCCAAAATGTGACATGGGTATTCACAACCCCAAAAGTGTCACCGTAGGGGTTCAGAATATGTTGCCCCAAAATACACACTTTGGTGTTATGGTGATTTTGAGCTGTAGGTATGTGGGAGTCAGCAAACGAGGCTGAGGCTCCCTCTAACCCCCTTTCGTCTCCTAAAGACACAGCTGGCTAGAGGAGCCCAGGGGTCACCCGTCCCCACACTGGGGGTGTCATCAGCCAGCCAGGCTTGACGCCCATCACAGGAGAGGCGCCTAGTGATGGAGTCCCCACATCTGCAGCGTAGAGGAGAGACGTGAAGACTCAGGTGTGGTCCTCGTCACACCCAGACACGCTTCATCATCCCTTCTCACCCGCCCTCCTAAGCCCTGGTCATCTCTCCTGAAAACCATTTCATCTCCCCAAAGAGGGCCACGTCCCACCGTGCCTCCCCCCAGAGCTGCCCTGGGGAACTGTTCAGTCACCCCTGGGTGACCCCCCTATGTAGACACAAGGCAGGCAGGCAATGAAGTTATGTGTGTTTCTCTATGTATCACAAACGTCTCTGAAGAGAGCTCAGAAGGTGTGGGCGGAAATTCACTTTTCCTGTGCTACACAATCCTTCATGCAACTGCAGGTGAGTACGTTTCCTTGAAACCCTTTTACACAATTTTTCTCGTGTTTATAGCATACTTACTGGAGACCAAGGTTTGGAACATCACTGAGGATGGAAGTGTAGTCATTAACGACTTTCTTCTCAAGACAAATTGTCTTTGATACTTGAGCTTATTATATACGTATGGGCAAACTGTTTGTTCATATTTTAATCATTGGACTCAAGCAGGTTATCTTTGTAGTTATTATCAAAAGCTTGGGGAAAGTTGCATTTGTAACTCGTAACTCTTAAAGAAGACTAACGCCTGTTACACTTTGACCACTAGGGTTTTGCTCCTAAAGCTTGTGCTAATAAAAAAAAAAATAGTTTACACATAGTTTGTGTGTTTTTTTTTTACATTTTTTTTTTACTATATCTTACTTCGTAGGAAAATAATCAAACCTTCATTCAATAAATACTCAATTTCTGATGAACCTATTTGGAGGCCAGGGATAGAGGGGCAGACACAGAGCACAGACTTGTGGGAACAGCGGGGGAAGGAGAGGTTGGGGTGAATTAAGAGAGCAGGGCTGACATATATACTCGATCGCGTGTGAAACAGACGGCTAGTGGGAGGTTGCTCTACAGCACAGGGACCTCAGCGCGGGGCTCTGTGATGACCCAGAGGCGTGGCAGGGGTTGCAAGGAGGCTCAAAAGGGAGGGGATATATATATATGCATACGTTTGGCTGATTCACGCTGTTAGACAGCAGATACTAAGAGAACCCGGCAAAGCAATCACCATCCCAATCTTTGAATTCATTCATCCATTTAAAAAATCTTTTGGAAAAGCAACTAATAAATACTGAATGAGCAGCAAATAAATACGTGTTCTAAGTGCTGGGGAGAGACCACAGCAAACCCAACTCAATGTCCTCCTGTCTGCGTGGGTGCCAGCCTTGTGGACCATACGGAGCCCCAAAGGGAAGGCCGTTGTCAGATGTGATGGTTTTTATCCCCCCGGACAGGCCCGAGGGATGGAAACTGATGGCAGTTTAGGTTCAGAGAGCATGTCCTTGCACGTGTATCAATGAGCAGTCTTTATCAGCAGGTCCCTTTATGACGATTGATACTTTGGACTATAGTTACCTGTTGTTTAATCGTCAAGTCGTGTCTGACTCTTTGTGACCCCATGGACTGCAGCCCAGCAGGCTCCTCTGTCCACGGGATTTCCCAGGCAAGAGTACTGGAGTGGGTTGCCATTTCCTACTCCAGGGGATCTTCCCGACCCAGGGGTCAAACTCACATCTCCTGCAGTGGCAGACAGGTTCTTTACCGCCAAGCCACCAGGGAAGCCCCAAAAATACTGCTTAAGAGCAATCAAAGCATGGCTGGAGAAAAATGAATAAAAAGAAAGACCCAAAGTTCCCTGGGCAATACGGTAAATCACCCCAAAGTGCTTCCTCCATCATACTCTTTTTAATTTTTCTACTCAGTTACTTTTTCCACCAATTCATTCTCTCAAGGATCCTACCTAGGGCATGCAGAACTGAGTAAAGAATTCGCTTTAAAACATGTTGTGTTTTGTAGTTTTATGTCTGATGGAATCAGTAGAACATTTGATTCTTTCTAGATTATATACTGACGTGTGTATATTTGTAATCTAAGACCAAATAACACACACGCAGAGAGATTAAAAAGCATAAGTCATATCGCTCAATCATTGCTAAGTTGTTTCCCCCGTCCGAGTTTTCTGGAACCAAGCAGAGATCTGGTAAATGGGTGAGACGTGCCCAGTGAAAAGGACGTTTCCTCCAGATTGGTGCAAATATTCACTGAGGAGCCCTGTTGGGTATGTAACAGATGGCATACTCTCTGGTGCCCCGCACGCCAACAATTGGAACTCTGCTGGTTTCGGGAAATAATTTTCAACCCAAAGGAGGAATTCACTATGGAGGAGAACAACACTAAGCTGTTAAATTCTTTAAAGGATTGTGCCAAAATAAAAGGAAGACGATAAGTAAAGAGACCACTATTGGAGTTACAGTAAAGGTTACTGGAGTGCCCACCTTCTTAATCGTGGTCATCGAACACACTAAATCGTACATATTGGCAATGGGACCAAATTATACAAGGAATTTACTGGACCATATGCAGTGGAAATTTAGATGAAAAATCATCTTTTTTTTCCAATGAGTCTTTTCCAACGAGTCTCACTGGAAAAGATCCTGATGCTGGGAATGACTGAGGGCAGGAGGAGAAGGGGACGACCGAGGATGAGATGCTTGGATGGCATCACTGACTCAATGGACATGAGTCTGAGTGAACTCCTGGAGTTGGTGATGGACGGGGAGGCCTGTCGTGCTGCTATTCATGAGGTTACAAAGAGTTGGACACGACATAGCGACTGAGCAACAACATCTTTGGCTGCAGAGTGAGAACTCAAAGTATCGGCTAATCAACCAGTGCTAAGCGGCCCCCAACCATCTATGCACGCTGCTGCTGCTGCTGCTGCTGCTGCTGCTGCTGATGCTAAGTCGCTTCAGTCGTGTCCGACTCTGTGCGACCCCATGGACTGCAGCCCACCGGGCTCCTCCGTCCCTGGGATTCTCCAGGCAAGAACACTGGAGTGGGTTGCCATTTCCTTCTCCGATGCATGAAAGTGAAAAGTCAAAGTGAAGCCCCTTAGTCGTGTCTGACTCTTTGCGAACCCATGGGCTGCAGCCCACCAGGCTCCTCCATCCACAGGATTCTCTGGGCAAGTGTACTGGAGTGGGGTGCCATTGCCTTCTCCAGTGTGTGCTGCTGTTCACACCTTTATATAGACCTTCCCTACCCTATATCAGAAGGGGCTGGCATAAGCAGCAGAGAACTACTCTTTATAGGATGGTGGAGCAGGACTCCCCTAGTCAGGTCATACAGCGCATTATGGCCTCTGTCTTGGTTGTCCCCTGCTGAAGATCCCCAGCGGCCATCAGGTTAGGATGCCCAAGCAGCCCTGTGGAGATGGCTGAATAGCTAAGTTGTGAGACTTTCTTCTAGCAGACAGTTCAGAACCATCACCCCCAGCCCAACAGCCACTCAGGTGAATCGTCTCACAAGCTGACCATCCAGTCCCAGTCAGGCCTTGACACGAGCGCAGTGCTAGCCGAAGTCACAAGAGACCCTGACATGGAAACCCCCAGCTTAGCCTCCTGAAGGTCACCAAGCCCCCAAGACTGAGAATGAATGCATGCCATCGCAAGCCACTGTGCTTTGCATTGCTGTGTTACACCTCAACACATTACTGAGGGATATAAGCACCGACACCATCTTCTACACTAGAAACAAGTGAAAATGCTGAGACTGCAACCAAGGAGGACTTTTCAGGGAGGTCTTCTGGACAGACGCCCCCCTTGTGTCTGCCAGCTTTCGTCTGTAGGAAACCTGGAGCCTCCTAGACCTTCTCCGAGTTCTAAAGAGCAAATTAAGTCAGAGAAGAGAGAGAAGGCAAAAGCAAAGGAGATTAGTCAAGCAAGATGAAACACTTAGTAGTTTATCCGTTGAACAAAGTCAAGGACTTTACTTCCTCCTAAAGGGCTGTAGGTAATATTCTGAGCAACGTTCCTTTGAGCTATTTTGCAGGTTCTAAAGCCCCCGCCAGGCAGAAGGAGTTAACTATAACGCTGACCATCGGCACCCAGACGCCAGACCTTGGAATCAGAAGGTTAATGATGCTGACCCCCACCCCCGATTCCCTCAGCACCAGCCAGTCAGAAGGATGTCCACAAGCTGACCACACACTCCACAACTCCTTTCCCTCACACAGTCTCTAAAAACCGTTCCCTTTGAGTCTTTGGGGGCATTTGGCTCTTTGAAGCACCAGCTGCCTGGACTCCTTGCTTGGTGCCTGAAGGAAACATTGGACTTTCCTTTGTCGCAACCTGGTGTGAGGAGAGTGGCTATATTGTGTGGGTTGAGAGGACCTGAGTTTGATTCAGCAACAAGACTGTGGCTTCTCTGTATAACTACAGAGCAGTCTCCAAGTGATCACTTTTTGTGGCTAAAATCAGATGCAAAATAGATGACCCACAGACATACGATGTGGTTAACTGCTAAACTTTACTCTTGTTTGTGTAAGAACAGATTTTTAGTTGACATTAAAGATTCTTTACCACATTTTAACTTTATTTACCTGAACGACTTAGAGGAAGTGTAGATTTGTGAGGTGGTACATTTTAGTGGTTCGAATAGACCTCAGTCTTTAAAAGTTCAAAACACACTTGGATAAACTTGCGAAATAAATAAACACAGATTTTAAGATTTAATGATCTCTAGATATTTAAGACACCATCTGAAGGTTTTTTAAGGTCTTTATTTCTAGATGTTCAAACACATTACTAAATCACAAGATGAATACCATATCTGGCCATCAAACAAGCTTTGGAAGAAACATGATAATACTCTGTGTGGTTCATTTCTAAAAATGTCTTGAGAAGAAAGACATAAATTAAACATACACTGATTTTAAAAAAATGGTATCCCTATTCCATGAAAGGTTTTTAAGAAATGGGGTTTAAAACTAAGATTCACAAATTATAGTACATCCAATAATATCATTTTAGGAATAACAATTTCTTAATTAGTTGCTCAAGAAAGGTGAAACAGAAACCTATTTGAACAGTGCCATACAGAAGGTCAAGGATTCTTTCTTTCTTTCTGGTCAAGTCTCTGAAATCTTAACAGAGGGGAGTTACTTAATTAAAACCTTTTATCATCGAAAAGGAGCTTCCTTCATAACTCAATTGGTAAAGAATACGCCTGCAATTCAGGAGACCCTGGTTCAATTCCTGGGTCAGGAAGATCCGCTGGAGAAGGGAAAGGCTACCCACTCCAGTATTCTTGGGCTCACCTTGTGGCTCAGCTGGTAAAGAATCTGCCTGCAATACAGAAGACCCTGGTTCAATTCCTGGGTCGGAAGATCGCTGGAGAAGGGAAAGGCTACCCACTGCAGTATTCTGGCCTGGAGAATTTCATGGACTCTATAGTCCATGGGGTCGCAAAGAGTCGGACACGACTGACTGACTTTCACATCACTGAAAAACTGGAATTCAGTGAGAGAGAGTCTGGCATCTGAAACAATGAGACAGTTTATTAAACTTTCTTCTTCAGATTCTAATCGAAGCCAACACTTGGAAACAACCCTCCCCACCCAGCCTCTCTAAGGTTTAAATGCTGAATTTCCATGTCTTAGAGTCTTCTCTCCCAGGGCTACCAAGCTGTGGTCCATCAGTATTACCCATGAGGAAGACCTGGGTTTGATCCCTGGGTGGGGAAGATGCCCTGGAGAAGGGCATGGCAACCCACTCCAGTATTCTTGCCTGGAGAATCTCGTGGACAGAGGAGCCTGGCGGGCTACAGTCCTCGGGGGTCGCAAAGAGTTGGACACAACTGAGCAACTAACACTTTCACTTTATCCAACGGGGAAAAAATGCTAAACCTCAATGCAGGAAAATAAAACATTTTGTTGTTCAGTCGNAAGTGCTCGTGGGATCGTATTCAGAAGTGGAGGCTTTGTGAGGTCATTACATTTAGATGAAGTCATAAGGGTCGGGGGGCACATGATGGGGTAGATGACGTAATGAGGGTGGGGCCCCCCATAATGGGATTAGTGCCCTTACATGAAGAAGAGGAGACAGCATAATCTGCTTTCCCTCCCTCATCTGAGGACACAAGAAAGTGTGTCCAGGACCTTGGTGGAGGACTTCCCAGCCTCCAGCACCTTGACAAACCTGTATCTGTCCAGTACGTCTCCCAGTCCATGGTGCTTGGTCACAGCAGCCCAAGCAGCTAAGACCAAAAATGACCTCATCTCCGTACCTTTTCTCTGTGTTCTGTCCATTGAGAAGCAGTCCCTACGAGGCCTTTGCACACAGAGATGGAAGGATTTAAACAAGGCTGTGATTAACAGGAGGCGAGACTCATCAGGGTCCCTTCGGCCAGCCTGCTTCCACACACACAGTTCTGGGTTTTCGCTTCTGCAGGTCCCTACTTCACTTAATCTCTCATAAAAGCAGGGTGTGCATGTCTTCATCCCACGGACTGGTCTTTGCTTGCACTTGAATCTTTGGTCGTGGCTATTCATCATTTCAGAATGAAAACAAAGGCTTCCCTCATGGTCCAGTGGTTAAGCATCTCCCTTACAGTGCAGGAGGGCTTCCCAGGAGGTGCTAGTGGAGAATTCCTGCAAAGCAGCGGACCCCTGGGTCGGGAAGATCCCCTGGAGGAGGGCTTGGCGATCTACTCCAGTCTTCTTGCCTGGAGAATCCCCATGGACAGAGGAGCCTGGTGGGCTACGGTCTACAGAAATGCAGAGTCAGACACGACTGACGCAGCTTAGCCAATTACAGGGCAGAAGACGCGGGTTCTATTCCTGTTCCGGGAAGACTTTACATGCCACAGACCAACTAACCCGAGAGCCCTATAGCTCACGACTCCCAACCACTGAAGCCTTTGTGCCTACAGACCATGGCCCAAAGGAAAGAGAAGCCACCGCAAGGAAGAAGCCCACTCAGCAGCAAAGACCCAGCACAGAGAAAATAAATAAATAAATAAATAAAATGCACAAATCAATCTCTTACAAAACGAAAACAAGAAGAATCTTTCTCTGTTGTCTTCTTTCCCCTCAAGTCCCAGTTTTGTTTTATTTTAGGAACGTGTATTTCAGTCTGCCCACAACCATTAAGATCTTTTCTGCATAAGCCAGTGAGCAGCTCACCCAGAAGAGATGAAGGGGTGTGTGAACGCGTGTTCAGACACCCACTGTGCTACGATGCTTCTTGGTCTTCCAGGTCCCACTTGATGTCTCGAAATCTGTGTTATATATGGACCATCTCCGCTCAGGCCGAGAAGGCTTTGTTCTCCAGCAGGCTTGAAGTTTCAGAGGCAGACGTAGCCCTGTGGTATCCCACAGCCACCCTCTGGAGCATCCTTCAGACTGTTTGGAAAGCTTCGAAATCCCAGCTCTTTGGAACGCACCCGCTGAGTAACTCTCCGAAGAACCGACAGCCAGTAACTTAACGGGGACCCTGGGTTACAGGATTTTATTTTTAGTTTTCTTTCATCTGTTTCGAGTCGCAGACAGACTCCCGCTGTACGGATACAGCCAAAACATTTAAGATTCGATAGATGTGTTTATCTGCCAGCCATAGGTTCCCAACCCCTGGAAGAGAATGGATTTATAACCACACTGGGCTCCTGGGACACAGAACGAAATCTCCGCTTTTCCAGTTTCCTCCATACCACACAGGAGTTCGTGTATTAAAACCAATGACACCAAATTTGTCAACCTCCACCAACTGCTTTCCCCACTGAAACAGGAACACAAAGCACTGCCATTAGCATTTTTATTGGTAAATCCACACAGGACTGGACTTTGGGTGTTTAGACAATGAATGTGCCTTGGGAATAAACCGGAATGCAGCTGGCATGTATGAGACTGTAAGATGCCTGCTTGCTTGCTTGCTTTCCTTGTATCTGCTTCTACTGCTGCTAAGTCGCTTCAGTCGTGTTCGATTCTGTGCGACCCCTTAGACGGCAGCCCACCAGGCTCCCCCATCCCTGGGATTCTCCAGGCAAGAACACTGGAGTGGGTTGCCATTTCCTTCTCCAATGCATGAAAGGGAAAAGTGAAAGTGAAGTTGCTCAGTCATGTCCGACTCCCAGCGACTCCATGGACTGCAGGCCACCAGGCTCCTCCATCCATAGGATCTTCCAGGCAAGAGTACTGGAGTGGGGTGCCATTAGAATCCAGATGGTATGGTTACAAAATTTTTTTTTAATTAAAATACATTCATGTGCTTTGGAGTCACACAGTTTTGGGCGTGTACGTGAGCTTAAATAAAGCCCTTGAGATGTGCAAATCATTCATTCTTTCTAACTCTATCTCCTGATCATTTAAGAAATGTGAGTAATGCTTTTTCTGATGGCTGTTATGGCAGTTCAAAAGTTCAATTAAACCAAGCACAAAGTGTATCCCAGCATTGTCTCTTGTCTTGCTCTCTGCAGTTTCTAGAGTTTGCTAAGGAATTCCTGCCAAGTAACAAGGAATGACTGTACAGCCACGGGAAATTCTACTCGATGTTTTATAATAACCTATAATGGAAAAGAATTAAAAGTGTGTAAGTGTGTGTCTGCGTATATGCGTGTGTTTCTGTGTGTGAGTATAACTGAATCACTTTGCTGTACCCTTGAAATTAACACAAAAAACACTGACAGACTAGCCCTGAAATATGTAAACAGTGAGAGTGAAAGCTGCTCAGTCGTGTCTGACTCTCTGCGACCCCATGGACTGTACAGTCCGTGGAATTCTCCAGGCCAGAATCCTGGAGTGGGTAGCCTTTCCCTTCTGCAGGGGATCTTCCCAATGCAGGGACTGAACCTGGGTCTCCTGCATTGCGGGTGCATTCTTTACCAGCTGAGCCACCGGGGAAGCCCTAACATACACAATATCGTGTGTAAAATAGACAGCTAGTGGGAAGCTTCTGTATAGCACACGGCGGTCAGCTCCATGCTCTCTGATGACCTAGAGGGGTGGATGGGGCAGGGAGGCTCAGGACGGAGGGGATTCACACAGGTGTATGGCGGAAACCNACTGTACAATCCGTGGAATTCTCCAGGCCAGAATCCTGGAGTGGGTAGCCTTTCCCTTCTGCAGGGGATCTTCCCAATGCAGGGACTGAACCTGGGTCTCCTGCATTGCGGGTGGATTCTTTACCAGCTGAGCCACCGGGGAAGCCCTAACATACACAATATCGTGTGTAAAATAGACAGCTAGTGGGAAGCTTCTGTATAGCACACGGCGGTCAGCTCCATGCTCTCTGATGACCTAGAGGGGTGGATGGGGCAGGGAGGCTCAGGACGGAGGGGATTCACACAGGTGTATGGCGGAAACCAACGCAACACTGTAAATTAACTATAGTGCAAATTTAAAAAAAAAAAAGAAAGAAAAAAGAAATTTCTCCCAGAAAGACATTCCTTTTACTGTAAATAATTGATCCAATGTGATCAGATCTCCAAGACTGCAACACTTAAAGGGCATCACTTCAGTACGAACAGAGAATGAAAATCTCAGCATACTTTGGAGAAAAAGGAAGGATTCTGATGCCATTCTAAGGTCGGTTAAGTCCGTGAAGTTGGGTCTCCTATGCAAGAGGGAAACAGGATTCTGAAAAGCTCTCACCGCTTGCCACGAAAGCTCAGTCCCCACGGCTGTGTGTTTCCTCAACCTGAATCTTACCGTCACCTCTCTCTGTCTTTCTCCCACACCGCGCCTCCTTGTCTCACTCCGCCCCAAACGCTGGTCCAGGGAGAGGCAGCCGGAACCATTTACAGCATCCCTAATGCAGATTTGTGCTGCTGACTGACAGCGGTCACTTCTCTCTTTCTATCTCCATAGAATGAGTGAAGCAAAGGGACAGGGGAATTTGCTCAAAACCATGGTTGGGGGAAAAAAAAAAAAAAAGCCTTCTTGGATTCACTGATTTCCCTAGAATCACTTGTTTTTGAAAACCAAGCCCTCAGGGACAGTCCTGTGTGTCTGGGCCCTGGTAGGGGGATTGCGTGGTCTCCTTGCTTTTAGGAGAGTTTTCTGCCTTTGGCCAGTGTCCATGTTCAGTCCCAGACGAGGCGCCCTTATTACCACGTTTGATGCCTCTGTGAGCCGCATCATACTTTGAGAGAGGGAACACGGAACACACAGGAAATGATATGGCAAAGAACAAGAGTGGGCTGCCGTGGGTGAAAGAGCCTTGCCTAAACCGGTAGGACCTGTTCAGGTCAGTCTCACAGGTTTGCGTCGTGATGAGGTCTGGGTCAGCATCATCACACAGCGTCCGGGGGTCTGGGCAGAGAGGGAGTTGGGGACACATCCACGGGGCTGGAGGTGGGCTTCAGTCACAAGCGGATAACCTCTCCAAGGTGGCCGAGGCTGGCAGGAGCCCAGGGCGGGTGTCAGCGTCGTGTAAAAACGAAGTATAAAAGGATGCTATGGAAAGCGTGTCTGCAATCACGTTCACACTCATTTCAATAAAGCAGTGCCTGCTGTGGGCATACACGTTACGAGACTAAATCTTAATGAGAAATTGTACACGTTAATGTGACTTCTAAACATGTTTGCAAAACCCACAGTTCTGTAGGTTCAAGAGATATTCCGTGGGCGGGGAGCTGGTTACCAGAAAGGGGACCCTGGATACTCTGAGGGTGGGAGATGGTTACTGCAAAGGGGACCTTGGATACTCTGAGGGTGGAAATGGTTACTGGAAAGGGAACCCTGGAGTGGGGGCTTTAAGGGGTTCCAGCAGGCCCTGGTAAGAGGATGCAGGCAGGACTCATAATCTCTAATGCACAGAACGTCTATGGACCCCAGAAGGTGAGAGGGGAAAACCTGAGCAGTTGGCCTCACGAGATGCTTCGGAGCTATTGCAGAGCACCCTGGGAAACTCCCATCAGGCTTCGCTGATCCCAGATGTATAAAAAGCACATGTCACCCCTGGGGGACAGCGGCTTCCGGGTGGCCATGGAGAATCAGGGCAGAAAGAGACAGCTCAGTGGTCCCGTCGTATTGACCACACAGCTGTCTCCGGGCTCTCAAGGGAGGGCGGTGGGTTAGGTGCTGAGCAGGAAGGCAGTGATGCAGGGGTGATATACCAGAGGCCACTGTTTCTTCTCCTGGGGGACTCTGCGGGCAGGGGTGGATGCATTTCTGGCTCCTTCTGGACCGAGACTCTTACAGAGGGAAGAGGAGTTCAGGGGGGCAGAGTGGTGAGTTCTCAGCATCACCCTCGCGGGGTGCATCTACAGGAAGAACACCCGGGCCGAGGCTGCAGATGTTCTGGAATTCCCGACAGGATCCCCTCTCCTCCCATCACTTCACACGGGATGGATTTCTGAGACGTGTGTTCGCAGGGTGTGTGTCTGCTCAGTTTCGCCCAACTCTTTGCAACCCGCTGGACAGTAGCCCACCAGGCTCCTCCGTTTGTGGGATTCCCCAGGCAAGAAGACTGGAGTGGGTTGCCATTTCCTTCTCTAAGACTCAAAGGAGATAGTAGTGGCTGGGACTATGGGCACGTGATCAAAATAAGCACACTGACTCGATCTGACTTTACGAAAACTAAGTGCAATTAACACTAATAATTAAAAAGAAAAAAAAAACTCAGAGTCAATTCTCACTGTCATTACAAAAATGTTTCTGATCTAACACATATTCTCATCCAAACATCTGCTAGTACTTTCATATAAATTCTCTTGAGCTCATGAGAAACAGTATTCAATACTTTGAAAACCCTCCCATATATAGACTAGCACCTTCTCTTCTGTTCAAGACCTGGGTTCAATCCCTGGGTCGGGAAGATCTGCTGGAGAAGGAACAGGCTACCCACTCCAGTATTCTTGGGCTTCCCTGGTGGCTCAGCTGGTAAAGAATCAGCCTGCTGTATGGGAGCCGTGGGTTCGATCCCTCGGTTGGGAAGATCCCCTGGAGAAGGGAAAGGCTACCCACTCCAGTACTCTGGCCTGGAGAATTCCATGGACTGTATATGGACTGTATATGTCCATGTGGACGCAAAGAGTTGGACACATCTGAGCAATTTTACCTTTCACTCCCACTTACTTCCAAAGGGAAGATGATTGTAGTTGAACCCTCAAGAAATTTCCTGTGAACTTTTAAATGGACAGTGTGTACTTGACTTTATAACATACCTTAAAAGATGATCTTTATTGCAAAGTTGAAGCGAAAAAAAAAAAAAACCTATAAGAACTTGATGCAGGACTGTAACAAATATGCAAGCTATATCAGACAGGAAGGATGCTCACTTCATTCCTGTCTTTACTGGGGAGCTAAGGGAATCGCTGCAGAGGGATTTAATGTCGTATTCAAGAAGATGTTTCTCAACCCGCTCAGTCTCCGGACTCCCTTCTCTGCAACCAAACCTCCAGGCAGGGCCAACTGGAATGCAAGGAGGTATAAAGGAGACTCTAACTGAATAGCCACTGAAGACTTACAGGGGTACTCTGTGCATACATTTAAGTATATCGATAAACTTTGTGGATATACAGAGTAGCAAAAACTCAAGTGCACATACAGGGCAGCTAATCTTACATAGTTACACAACAGTAGCAGCTCAGAGGGCCCCAGGAGGGGTAAGTCTGGGATACAGGATGCTGTATGGTTGGGGGTAGGAAAAGCTCTGACACCAGTCCCCTTAGGAAACAGGAAAAAAAATTAATTCGGAGAATAAAAAAGAAATCTAGTCATGGGGTAAAGACAATGTTCACAGAAAACAGCATTATCAACTGTGTGAGATAACACCTCTTGGTGCCAGGAAACACACCTCTGTCCTGTCAACCCAAAATAGTATTAAATGTCTTCCGCCAGAAGAAGGGGACAGACAGCAGGGCCAAGAAAAAGCCACGGATCCGCTGTGTTGGCACGAATCAGGTCTAGATAAATCTCTCTTCATTCAAAGACTTAAGAAAAGAAGTCAAAATCTGCAGATGTATGGAAGGAAAGAAAAAAAAGAGTCACAAAGAAGCACAGTGTCGATGTGAAGATTAAGACGATTCACTGGGACCAAGATGTCATCTGGATCGGGGATAAAGGGAAAACATTCGTCAAGTATTCAGGCAGAAATAATCAAAGAGGCTATCTTAAAGTGGCCAAAATCATGGCGCGCTCAGATATTTCACGCGCAAGCCTGGATTCAAAATGTCTTTTTTCTCTTAGAGTAGAAAAATGGATTTCCAAAGACGTTTCTGTCCAACCAAGAAGTCTTGTCCTAAAGAAAGGCAAAGAAGGAAACACTTCTACAAATTCATGAAGTTTTGTAACAACGTTTCCCCCAAATAAAATCCACTTTAGTTCATCAGACATGAAACCCAAATAACAACTCAGAAATGTATAAATTATGAGATGTGCTGCTGAGCTCAGTGGCTCAGTCCTGTCCGACTGTTGGGGATCCCGTGGGCTGAAACCCACCAGGCTCCCTGTCTGTGGGAACTCTCCAGGCAAGAATACTGGAGTGGGTTGCCATTTCCTCCTCCAGGGGATCTTCCTGACCCAGGGTTCAAACCCGAGTCTCCATCACTGGCAGGCAGATTCTTTACACGTTAAGTCATCAAGGGAGCCCAAATT
>SJYB01006081.1:616830-659195 GCA_006408585.1 Antidorcas marsupialis | reverse complement strand
AAAAAAAAAAAAAAAAAACTATCAAAATCGTTACCCAAAGGAATTAAATGTCATAATTAAGTTTCTGCAAATGGGTTTATTTGTTGTAACATAATTAGTACCAAAAAAATAATAATTTGGACTTAAAATCCCATCTTCTAAAATCTTCCAAAATCCCATCTTTTCATAAAAGAAAATATGAAGGTATGAGTCTATAAAATATAAATTGCCCTCAGTGGATACAGCAAGAGGTAAAAGACAACCACGCCGTTCGAGATCTTGAACAATGTCAGTATCGACCATAATGAAAACAGCTAACACAGCTGAGACACATGTTAGGAGCCAGGCGTTCTTCCCAGCATGGTTCACGTACGTTTGTAATACAGGGTCGATGACTGTCTCAGTCAGTCTGGGCGGCTAGAATAAAAGTCCACAGAGCAGGTGGACTGTAAACAACAGACATCTCATTCTCACAGTTTAGAGAGCTGGGAAGTCCGAGATGAAGATGCTGGGAGGTTCTGTGCCTCGTGAGGACCAGCTTCCTGGTTCATGGATGGACGTCTCCTTGCTGTGTTGGGAGGGGTCGGAGGGCTCTCTGGGTGTCATTTGTAAAGGTGGGAAATCCATTCACACGAGCTCCACCCTGTGACTTCATCACCTCCCAAAGGCCCCACTAATAGCATCCTGATAGCATCCTAATAGCATCCCATGGGGAGGTGAGAATTTCAACATGTGAATCTGGGAGGTGGGGGGAGAGCCATCTACAGCAATTATATTCTTGAAAAACTAAAATGAGTTGTTTCCAGAACAGAAACAGACTCACAGACTTACAGAATGAACTTACCAGNTAGCATCCTAATAGCATCCCATGGGGAGGTGAGAATTTCAACATGTGAATCTGGGAGGTGGGGGGAGAGCCATCTACAGCAATTATATTCTTGAAAAACTAAAATGAGTTGTTTCCAGAACAGAAACAGACTCACAGACTTACAGAATGAACTTACCAGGTGGCAAGTATGGGAGAAGGGATAGTTAGGGAGTTTGAGATGGACATGGACACACCTCTGTATTTAACATGGAGAACCATCAAGGACCTGCTGGACACCATGGGGAACTCTGCTCAATACTCTGTAATAACCTTATGGTCACCAGGGGGAAGGATGGGGGAAGGGACAGTCAGGGAGTCTGGGATGGACATGGACACACTGCTGTATTTAACATGGAGAACCAACAAGGCCCTGCTGTCTAGCACAGGGAACTCCGCTGGATATTATGTAATAACCTAAATGGGAAAATAATCTGAATTATATAAACTGAATATACGCATAAACTGAATCAGTTTGCTGAACGCCTGAAAGTATCACCACATTGTTAATCAAGTATTCTCCAATATAAAATAAATATACATATTTTAAAAAGACCAGAACNTAATAACCTAAATGGGAAAATAATCTGAATTATATAAACTGAATATACGCATAAACTGAATCAGTTTGCTGAACGCCTGAAAGTATCACCACATTGTTAATCAAGTATTCTCCAATATAAAATAAATATACATATTTTAAAAAGACCAGAACCACAATCATAGTTTTAAAAGGAGGATCTGCTTTCCAATCTGTAAGATACACGCAAATAAAAAGGAAGTCGCTCAGTCGTGTCGGACTCTTTGCGACCCCATGGACTGTAGCCCACCAGGCTTCTCCGTCCATGGGATTCTTCAGGCAAGAATACTGGAGTGGGTTACCATTTCCTTCTCCAGCAGATATTCCCGACCCAGGGACTGAACCCGGGTCTCCCGCATTAGAGGCAGACACTTTAACCTCTGAGCCACCAAAAGACAGAAAGCAAAGGAAACAGGGAGAGAGGCTTGCCATGCCTCCTTAGCAAGGAGAGCTGCAGAGCCAATCACACAAGTTATTGTGTCAGAAGGGAGACAAGGTTCACCTCCCACCCCTCTCAAACTGGGCTAAAAAAAAAACCAAGTCCGAACTTTTGGGGGAATATAAAAGCTTCAGAGGCAAACTCAGCCCTCTAGTCATATTTAACAAACCTCTAGAACGTGATGAAAATCACCAAAGGAAACAGGCCTCAGAGAGAACAGAAGCAGTGGAGATGCTCAGAACAGCAAAGGGTATCCAAAAAAATGCCAGCTAGTTCAAGGAAAGTGTGCCCTGTTGAGAGCAACGTGGCCCCAATGCACGGGGCCATCAGGAACAGTTCAACACTCTCCCTCCCGAGAAGCAGGTGTCCTTTGCTGAGAAACACGTGGAAGATGGTCTGGGAAGCCCCCACAGGCCTCCTCTGCTGCCTACAGAGGGCAGGGCTGCAGCCAGTCCGCAAGACTCTCAAGAGGTGAATAATGCCCCGATCNATTTAACAAACCTCTAGAACGTGATGAAAATCACCAAAGGAAACAGGCCTCAGAGAGAACAGAAGCAGTGGAGATGCTCAGAACAGCAAAGGGTATCCAAAAAAATGCCAGCTAGTTCAAGGAAAGTGTGCCCTGTTGAGAGCAACGTGGCCCCAATGCACGGGGCCATCAGGAACAGTTCAACACTCTCCCTCCCGAGAAGCAGGTGTCCTTTGCTGAGAAACACGTGGAAGATGGTCTGGGAAGCCCCCACAGGCCTCCTCTGCTGCCTACAGAGGGCAGGGCTGCAGCCAGTCCGCAAGACTCTCAAGAGGTGAATAATGCCCCGATCATTGGGATCGCAGGCCAGCGGGTCAAACAGAATGGGAACTCGGTGACGGCTTGCAACGTTTCTCTAAAGCAGCTGTTAACAGCAATGTCTGGGTCCCACATTTAGGGTAAAAGAGGGGGGCTGGGGGTGGGAGGTGGTGGGAATCCTGGATCTCGAAGCAAGCGCTCACTGTGCAAGATGCAAGATGTCCACGTGTGTCTCGGGGCCGTTTCCGGAGNCAAACAGAATGGAAACTCGGTGACGGCTTGCAACGTTTCTCTAAAGCAGCTATTAACAGCAATGTCTGGGTCCCACATTTAGGGTAAAAGAGGGGGGCTGGGGGTGGGAGGTGGTGGGAATCCTGGATCTCGAAGCAAGCGCTCACTGTGCAAGATGCAAGATGTCCACGTGTGTCTCGGGGCCGTTTCCGGAGGCGCAGAGAGACAGCCGCAGGGAGAGTGCTGCAGGAGGTGCGGTGCAGGTGCGGGTCTGTCCCGGGGCCGCAGCCGCCCCGCGTCTCCAGGCGGGGCCCACGGCGGCTGAGTGCTGGGGTTAGGGTTAGCGCGGCCCGGCCTGCGGGCCTCGGGGCTGGGCCGGCCCAGAGCACTCGGGGGCTGAGGACCTGAGTCTGCCCTGGGGCAGCTCTCTGGGTGCCTGCGGCCCGCTGCTCGTGGGTCACGGACCGGCACAAGCCCGGGTGGAACCCGGGTCCCGCTGAGGACAGATGTGGACGGGCTCAGCTGGGAGCTCCTTCTCCTGTCTCTAACACACACACAGAGACACACAGAGAGACAGACATAGACACACACACACAATCACAGACACAGAGAGACAGACACACACACAGACAGACACACAGACACAGAAGACACACAGACACACACAGAGACACAGACACAGACACACACACACACAGAGACACACAGACACACATGCACACAGGCATACATAGACACACACACACACATAGACACAGACAGACACAGACACACGACAGACACACAAACACACAGAGACACACAGACACACACAGAGACAGACATAGACACACACACACAATCACAGACACAGAGAGACAGACACACACACAGACAGACACACAGACACAGAAGACACACAAACACACACAGAGAGACTGACATAGACACACACAAACACAGACACGCACAGAGACACACACACAGACACAAATAGACACACACAGAGACAGACACACAAACACACAGACACATACACATAGAGACACACACACAGAAACAGACATAGACACAAACACACAGAGACAGACACAGACACACACACACACTCACACAGGCATACATAGACACACACACACACACATAGACAGAGAGAGAGGGACAGACAAACGCAGAGAGAGACAGGGATGTATGGATACAGCCCGAGGGACAGACGCTCAGGCACCTATGTCTCTTTGGAGTCACTCGTGAACACAGTTCCAAGGCACAGCTCAGTGCCCTAGAGAATAGCACCTCGCTGAATCTGTGGATACAGACAGACGCTCAGGCACCTGACTGAATCTCTCACTCACGTCTCCTCATCCGTAAGGTAGAAATGCTAATCGTCTACTCAGCAAAGTCCTTATAAAGATCAGATACGGTCACTGGTCACAAACCTGACCCATCAAAGAATCTCAATACATAATAGTTTCTGCCTCATCCAACATAGAGTTACATGTACCCAGAAAGACACTGGGGCGGGGGGCAAGAAGTTGCATGAAATCATGGACCATTTTGGAGCCCAGGAAGATCTAATCCCAAATTGTAAATATACCCATCCTATAATTATACGTTATATTTTAAGAATGTTGTCTGAGATAGCCAGAAGTATTACGTAAGGGTATATCTTCACAGAAAAGGAAAAAACTGGAATACACAGAAAATTAGATCATAAACAGATCAAGATTATCTTTCAAAGATGGGGAGGGAAGCAAAAGAAGAGAATAACAGAAGGCTCACTATTCATTTGTCTTGATGACCCAATATTGTCAGTAATAGGCGCTCCCTCTCAGGGCGGGCGGGGTGCAACCACCCGCTGCATGAAATGCCACAAGCATCCTCTTATTTAGAGCTGAATTTAGAGCTTCCTTCCTGTTCTGCAGCCAACCAGACACTTTTACAAACAGCCCTGAGGACCTGCTTTCTAAAATAACCCACCAGGGAAAGGGTGAAGAGGAAGCTGTCTTTGCGACCTATGGCTAGGCTCGTCAGAGACTCCAGACTGTGTCTCATGCATGATATTGATAAAACCGCAGTCCTCAAGGGGAGTCCATGCCTCGATCCCCCAGAGTGAGACCATGGGACCTCACGCAGCAAGACGGACCTGCAGGCACCTTCAACCTGAAGACGGCACTACCCAGAGGACGGGCATTGCATCGTGGATTCGCTGTGTGGCTTCATGCGGTTACAAGCAGTTCAGTTCAGTTCAGTCACTCATTCGCATCCGACTCTTTGCGACCCCATGGACTGCAGCACGCCAGGCCTCCCTGTCCATCACCAGCTCCCGGACTTTACCCAAACTCATGTCCATCCAGTCGGTGATGCCATCCAGCCATCTCATCCCCTGTCGTCCCCTTCTCCTCCTGCCCTCAGTCTTTCCCAGCATCAGGGTCTTTTCCAGTGAGTCAGCTCTTCGCATCAGGGGGCCAAAGTACTGGAGTTTCAGCTTCAGCATCAGTCCTTCCAATGACTATTCAGGACTGGTCTCCTTTATGATGGACTAGTTGGATTTCCTTGCAGTCCAAGGGACTCTCAAGACTCTTCTCCAGCACCACAGTTCAAAAGCATCCATTCCTCAGCGCTCAGCTTTCTTTACAGTTCAACTCTCACATCCATACATGACCACTGGGAAAAGGTTACACACAGAGGATGAAGCTAAAGAAAGGCATGAGACAACTGGCGGTCTGAGAAACTGGAAGCGTGAAAGGCAGTCTACCTGTGCTGGCAGACTTGGAAGGCCAGAAAGAAAACCCCCAGGGCACGACTTCTGGGCTCTCCAGAAACCGGGAACAACCTCAGCCGACGGTCAGCATGCACCGAGAGAGACGGCTCTCCCCTGGTACACGGAACAGAATCCAGACTTAAGCTGAATGAGTTAAGGTTCTCCGGCAGAATCTTTGTATAAGAGGCCAGCTGGCTGGCAAAGGCCTTGACTTAAACTCGTGACACCGTGAGCAGAGAGTCCAGCCACGTCACTGCTAACCTGGAGAATTCTAAATAGTAAACTCACATGGGTGCAAGTTCCAAAGTTTGTGGCTCCTTGTTAAGGCAGCGAAGGAAAATGAATAGGGTAATCTTCCACATTATAGCATGGGGTATTTCTAACCAGAGATGTATGAGATATCTCGTTAAAATGCAATCAACGGCAATGAAACACCTATTTCCTGAGAAATATGACTCTTGCCCATGAGAGAACACAAGTGTTGACTCTCCCAAGGTGGAAAGATTCTCTGTCTCCTTCACCATGATACAGACTAATTCCACCACTCATGAATTGTAACAATAACTAGGTAATAATCGTACTAAGTCTTCCCTGGTCACACAGAAACATACACTTACAGACACACACACACACAGACACACAAACCTCAGCAGAACCGAGGTCTGGCTGAGAACGGAGGTGGATGGGCTTAGCTGGGAGCTCCTCCTCCTCTCTCTAAAGACACACACACAGACACATAGACACACACGGAGAACGTTCCTGTAACACAGGACACCCAGGTCTGATCCCTGGGTTGGGAAGATCCCCTGGAGAAGGGAATGGCAACCCACTCCAGTGTTCCTGCCTGGAGAATCCCATGGACAGAGGAGCCTGGCGGGCTGCAGTCCACAGGGTCACAAAGAGTCAGACGCAGTGAGTGACTAAGACCACTAATGTAACTGCATAGTATCTATAGAAATACACAACAAAATAACTTGTACATTCTAGTGATACAGGTTCAAATGTGGCCTTTTATGTAGGTATCCTTTTGCATCTGTTTGTATTTATACTGCACTTGTACATATACATTGAATAGCCAATAATAACCTCTAAATATGTTACAGATTTATAATACGCTTTTTAACTTCTTCCTCAACGCACCTCTGTTTTTCCACTGCCTGCATCAATTTTCTGTTGCTGCTGTAAGAAATGACCCCAAACCTGGGGGCTGAAAAATGCAAACTTGCTACTGTACTGCTCTGTAGGTCAGAATGCTGATGTGGGTCTCGGGGCACTAAAATTAAGCTGTTGGCAGGACTTCGGTTCTTGTGGATGCCTCGGAAAGGGTCTGTTTCCTGCCTTTCCTAGCTTTGAGAGGATACCTGCCTTCCCTGGCTTGCAGCCTCCTGGCCTTCCACCATCGCCAAGGCCACGGATACTGCCCCTTTCAGATCATTTTCCATAATCTCCTCTCATTCTGCCCATGGGCGGGAAGGCTTCTCCAGTCTGAGAACTCCTGTGATTGGTTTGGACTCACCTGGAGAACCCAGTATAATATCCCCCACCTCAGTATTTGTGATTCACTCCCATCAAGAAAGCACCGCTTTCTACACAGGGGAGCATACTCACAAGTCCTGGGCATGAGGTCATGGACATCTGCCCTGTCGTCTACCCTGGGCAGAAAGCCAGGATGGAACGGGTGACCTGTTCATAGATTTATCCACAATTGGTTCTGATCAAAAACTTTCACTCATCATCCACCTAGGTGAAGAGAGTCAGTCAGAGAAAGACAAGTATGGATGATACCACTTAAATGCAGAATCTAAAAAAAAAAAAAAGATACAAATGAAACTATTTCAAAACAGAAACAGACTCACAGACTTAAAGAACATTTTCATGCGGGTAGGAGAGACAGATTGGGGCTCTGGGATGGACATCTCCACACTGCTGTATTTAAAATAGATAACCAATAAGGACCTGCTGGACAGCACAGGGAACTCTGCTCAATNACAAGTATGGATGATACCACTTAAATGCAGAATCTAAAAAAAAAAAAAAGATACAAATGAAACTATTTCAAAACAGAAACAGACTCACAGACTTAAAGAACATTTTCATGCGGGTAGGAGAGACAGATTGGGGCTCTGGGATGGACATCTCCACACTGCTGTATTTAAAATAGATAACCAATAAGGACCTGCTGGACAGCACAGGGAACTCTGCTCAATCCTCTGTAATAACCTTATGGTTCCCAAGGGGAGGAATGAGGGAAGGGATAGTCAGGGCGTTTGGGATAGACATGGACACACTGCTGTATTTAACCTGGAGAACCAACAAGGACCTGCTGTCCAGCACAGGGAACTCTGCCCAGTCCTCTGTAATAACCTTATGGTTCCCAGGGGGAAGGATGGGGGAAGGGATAGTCAGGGCGTCTGGGATGGACATGGACACACTGCTGTATTTAAAACAGAAAGGCAACAAGGATCTACTGTAAAATAAATAAAAACTTATACCATGCAGTGTATCCCCCAATTCCTATTTTCCGTGCTCGCCAACTGCAACCACACCAAGGTAAAGGAGGAAAAGAAATGTAGGCAGCAGAAACCCTTTGCATCAGCCGTCTCAATATCCAAACCCAGCTGGTCCATCTATATCTTGGCGCCACTAAGCTCATACAGTCCTATAAGTGCAGCTTCTGGGTCCTTGTCTCAGCATGGGACTGTGGATGGTGGGAGGTGAATTGAGTTAAGCCAGTTCTCTGTGACACACACAGAGTGAGCTTAGAAATGTTGCCAAGGAGATAGATGATCAGCCTGGAGAGCCTCCCAACCTTTGCGTACATGTTTCACCTCTAGTCAAGGGCAAGAAACACACCCTGCAGATTGAGGGGGGCAAAAAATATCTCTGCCACCCCAACACGCTTGCCTCTGATGAGAAGCAGGTTGCCATCACAGCTGTCTAAGTTGTGACAGGGACGCTCTCATGGAGGGAAGAAGGCAGCCACCGCGGTGGAGACACATGAATATGAATCTATGTTTTACGGCAGAAGAGTCACGGCTCCACGGTGGCGCTCCTCCTCCTAGCGAGAGGCTAGTTTTGTCCCACTGGAAAAAACTCAGACGTCTCCTTTCAGCAGATCAGGTTCCTGAGCACACACACACACACACACGGAAGGCAGTTTCCTAATCCTGGCTGCACCAGTCACCTTTTGGATGCCTCAGTATTTATCTTCTCCTCTGCCTTCGAATCCCGCACTTTTCGAGGGGAACTCACGGTGGCTCAGACCCTTGACACGTGCCGCTCTAGAATCTGCAGTTTTGTAAACACGCAGTACATGCACCAAGTGTTGACAATACCGTTAAACCCATCTGAGGCTCTCGATGGAAAATAGCCCTGGCGTCTACCACTCTCGGCCGACTCTCCCAAGGGAGGTTATGTGGGCTAATCTCTCCCCCGGGGGGACCGCCCAACCCACACAACTCACCCTGCTTCATAAGACGGCAGGTATGGAATAACATCTATGCCTCTGTCTGGACAGCAAATGCCGTCTGTCTATCCATCTGTGTACCCATCTCACCTAGGTACCTATGTCTCTCATTCCACTCATTGGAAAAGACCCTGATGCTGGAAGAGACTGAAGGCAGGAGAAGGGGGCGACAAAGGATGAGATGGTTGCTTGGCATTACCGACTCCATGGACGTGAGTCTGAGCAGACTCTGGGAGATAGTGAAGGACAGGGAAGCCTGGCATGCTGCAGTCCAGGGGGTCGCAAAGAGTCAGACCCAACTTGGTGACTGAACGACAGCAATCTATGTATCTTTCTATCTCAACTGCGTGCTTGTGTAGCTTTGTACAGACAAATACTACGAAAGTGACCTTGACTCCTATTAGATTTTTCTTTCAAGTTCAAGCACAAAAGGACTGTTTGTATATATATCAACCCAGGCAGGCAGAACAACCTGAGAGGTATAAATAGGGATGGCTAAAGACCTTCTGGATATTTCTTTGTTAAGACTCGATATACCTCATACATATATATATATATGCTCTATAATTATCTCAACACAATAGAAATGGAAATGTATAATCAAAATTTAAATACATGCATACATTCTTATTAAACCACGCTTTTGTATAAAAATAAAGACAGGACCGTTCCGTCCACCGTTTTGCTGCCAGAGTTACACGTGAAGCCACGTTCCCGAGGATGGAAATGGGCTGTGAGGTTAGTTCTTTACCCCTTGTCTGGGAGGAATTGTTCACCAAAATGGTATTTGCAGAGGCTCTTTAATTATTTGGAAAGAAAATAAAATGGAATTGTAGGGAAGGAGAAAATCCTCCAAGAATGTTTACCGTTCTTTACAGTAACAGTTCAAGATCCAGGCAACTTAACCCATTGAACGCTGCAGTTTCAAGCGTGGACAAGTGCTCAAAATAAGGCAAGCAGATGAAAGCTTCCAGCCTCTGCCATCTGCTTCCCGGAATTAAAACAGTCACATGAACAACTCACACCAACAGCCTCTGAGAAGCTTAGGGGAAAATGAGGTAGGAGTGTGAGCTGATGACATCTCTAGCTGCCCAGGTTGCACGGGTGTAGGTTAGGATACGTATATTTCAAGAGTTTCCAAATGCTTCTGACACGTTCGGCTTCTGCATCCAGAATTTCTGGTTTCACTCCACCATTGGGATAGTCCAATCGGCGACTGAGTCTGACCGCCACTAAATCAGTACAGCAGCTTCGAGACTGAATGACTCTTTGGAAGGACTGATGCTGAAGCTCCAGTCCTTTGGCCACCTGGTGTGAAGAGCCAGCTCATTAGGAAAGACCCTGAAGCTGGGAAAGATTGAAGGCGGGAGGAGAAGGGGGCGACACAGGATGAGATGGTTGGATGGCATCACCGACTCGATGGATATGGACTTGGGCAAACTCTGGGAGATGGTGAGGGACAGGGAAGCCTGGTGTGCTGCAGTCCACGGGGTCACAAAGAGTCAGACACAGACCTGACAAGTGAACCACAGCAACGTCCAGGCTAAATCATACGAGTCTGTTGGGGAAGGGTGCAATCTTCCAGTAGGTGAAGCGTGAAAATGGGAATCGCGCTGTTTGGGGATTGCTTCTGAGCTGTTTGTTATTTCGCCAGCAAGATGGGCTTGTCAAACCTTCCGCCTTGTTGGGGTCTGAGGGTCTCTTGGTCGGGAGAGGGAAGAAGTTGAAGTCCAAGCTGTCCATGGTTCATCATGCTGTGCCCCTTGGGGGCGGGCAACGGGGGGCTCCCATTAGGAGAGTTTCTCCTGTAAGTGCCTAGTTCCCTTTCATCAGTCACATCCATGTACATCCTGTACATCAAGCCTTCCTGGCACATGCGGGCAGAGGATTATTGCGTGACTCCCCGAGGCTGTCCCACGCACACATGGAACTGTCCTTCTCATCGTGATGAAAACCTAAGCTACTGCACCCTGCAGCCCTTCGGTTGATGCTACGCTTTCTTCACTGCCTCTTTCTCAGTGGTGCACGCTCTAGCTTTTCAATACTAAGGTACGTGGGAACATAGACATTACTGTTTGAAAAACACACAGCCAGGGGGAATGTGCTGTATGATACAGGAAGCCCAATCTGGGGCTCTGTGACAACCTAGACGGATGGGATGGGGTGAGAGGTGGGCAGGGGGTTCAAGAGGGAGGGGACGTATGTATCCTTACGGCTCATTCATGTTTGTGTATGGCAGAAACCAACGCAACATGGTAAAGCAATTAATACACAAATTTTTTAAAAATACCAAGTAACATGTTTCGTTTCCCAGGCTCTCTCCCGCCAGAGGACTTCGCCTCAGTCACTGAATCCATGCATCCAGCAATGGTCTGGTGACGGTCGTGATGCAAATGAGAGCTGATATTCTGTAGCTGTTACAGCTTCATCTGTCTCATAATTCACTTGGTTCACAAGTGCTGGTCCACGAAACACTGGAAATTCTTCTTTTTTTTAAGTGTTTCTCTAGTGCTGTTTCTATCTCCCCAAGGCTGTGGGTGAGGAAGACTCGGGTACATGGTTCTGAGGTCCCTCAAACACCTGCTCCCTCTGACTCCCCCTTTTTCAGGGAAGTCTCCCCCAAGACCGTCCCATCTCCCATTGCTGCCATCTCCACTCACTGACCTTGGCCCTGAAATTCTTTATTACGCTCCAAAATTCCAGACCATAAAAGCGTGTGTTGAAGGCTCCTACCTCCTGCATGTCTAAGAGGTTCCCAACACTACAGAGTACTCTATACACATTTTTTTTTTTTTACCCTTTAATAACCACCAGGGAAGTGAGTCATTTTACGGATGAGGAAATGAAATCCAAAGAGATTATAACTACCCCCAGCTGGCTTGGGGACCAGCTCACATTCTTTCCACTCTGCCACTCGTAATTTCCACCCAAAGACCATGTCTGGTTACACCCAATAATGACAATTTAATCTTTCCCTAGTTGGAGGTCATCGTCCACCTTGAGGCCACACGTGTGGACCTGAAACTATAAAGACGCCCCACAGGAAGCTCGATGGCCACTTTTCCTGAAGCCCTTTGGGGATCTGAATTCTAAGTACCTAGTTGCAGAGGCTTTTTGCTAAACAGGAAAATGAATGATTTCAGAGGCATCGTCGCATAGCATATAAATTCTGATAAGAGCTCAATGTACTCAGCAGAAATCGCAAAAATATCACTGAAACACCGTCAACGTTCTCAAAGGCAGGTTGTCGGGAGCTGATATTGCATGACGCAAGTTTATTTTTCAAGACCAAGGAACCGTAATGGAAAGGTCTGCAACAGAAATCGTTTTCAAGCTGTGCCTGGCCACACACACCCCCCAAAAAGAATAAAACAACAACCACAATGTTTGGCTTAAACCCAGAGTCTTTTCAAAGAATTACCACAGTATCTAAAATTCAAATACGCTGTGGCCAAGGAGAAGATAAGAATTCTTGTCGCATGTTAAAAAATATCTGCTCTGTTTTTGGATTCGTGGTTGCCAAGGAGGAGGGAGTTGGGATGGGGGTGGGGGAAGGACTGAGAATTTTCCAGTTAGGAGATGAAAAACATGGGCTGCCTGAGTCTCAACGTCCTACTCCAGAGCACGGAGTGTGATAAACTGGAATGGAAAAGAGTATAAAAGCATATTACACACATATATAAATACAGACTTTATTTTGGGGGGGGTGGGCACCAGAATCTGCAGATGGTGACTGTAGCCATGAGATTAAAAGAGACTGGCTCCTTGGAAGAAAAGCAATCACCAGCCTAGACAGCATATTAAAAAGCAAAGACGTTACTTTGCCAACGATCCATCTCGTCAAAGCTATGGTTTTTCCTGTGGTCAAGTATGGATGTGAGAGCTGGACCATGAAGAAAGCGGAGCACCGAAGAATGGATGCTTTGGAACTGCGGTGTTGGAGAAGACTCTTGAGAGTCCCTTGGACTGCAAGGAGATCCAACCAGTCCATCCTAAAGGAAATCCATCCTGCATTGGAAGGACTGAAGCTGAAGCTCCAATACTTTGGCCACCTGATGTGAAGAGCTGACCCCCAGGAAAAGACCCTGATGCTGGGAAAGACTGAAGGTGGGAGGAGAAGGGGACGACAGAGGATGAGATGGTTGGATGGCATCACTGACTCGATGGACATGAGTCTGAGCAAGCTCCGGGAGTCGGTGAAGGACAGGGAGGCCTGGCGTGCTGCAGTCCATGGGGTCCCAAAAACTCGGACATGACTGAGCGACTGAACGGAACTGGACATGGATATACATATTTGTACATGTATATGTTTGTGTACAGAATCACTTTGCTGTACAGCAGAAATTAAACACATTATAATCAACTATTAGTTCAATAAAATTAAATGGAAAAAAAAAATGGATAGCGTACCAGGTTGAAGCCTGCGGTTTCGGCTATTACAGACAATGTCCCAGGGTAAAGGATTACTGTCTTGAAATTCAAGTCAACACCAATTCGTCACAGATCCTAAAGGAAACCATGGAATCGAAGTATTTAATTAATCTAGATGATAAATTACCTGCAATCTCAGGCCAGGCGGGCAGTAGCTAGCAGCGGGAGGCCCACGTGAACTGGAGAAATAAATGAGAACTCTGGTCTCAGGAATCTACCTTATAAACAACATTATTCTCAATTTACAGCCTAACACTTTGGAGTCTCAGAATGTATTTGCCTCACCGTCCCTGAAGGAGAGAAAAAAAAAATTGAGAGGTATCCTTCAGGGCCTCTCCAAAGATGCCTTGTCTTATATGTTAGCTCTGACCAAATAACCCCATTAAAATGAAGTAGCTGACACCACCATCAGCCTCTGGAGGTAGAGATAAAAACACTAAAATCCGGCTAACCCAGCAACCCCATGCCTGCACACAAGACGTATCATATAGAAAACATAAAATGAACAAGCTTGTGAATATACATCTGACAAAAATGCGGAAGCCACTTTAGGGAAAAAGATAAAGGGGGAAAAACGCAATCGACTGTTCTCACTCATTTTTAGTAAAATTTGTTAGGCATCTAACTAATGTGTGTGGCTCAGCTGGTAAAGAATCCCCCTGCAATGCAGGAGGCCTGGGTTCAGTTCCTGGGTATGGAAGATCCCCTGGAGAAAGGATCCAGTATTTTTGGGCTTCCCTGGTGGCTCAGCTCATAAAGAATCCATCTGCAATGCAGGAGACTTAGGTTCGATCCCTGGGCTGAGAAGATCCTCTGGAGAAGGAAAAGGCTACCCACTCCAGTATTCTGGCCTGGAGAATTCCATGGGCTGGATAGTCCCTGGGGTCACAAAGAGTCGGACAAGACTAAGCAGCTTTCACGTCTAGTTTCTGTAATCATACAGATAGGTACATATCTGAAACCCTTTCCCCTAGAAAATTAGCATTCGTTAAGGAAACATACTTCCTAGAACCTACACCCTTCACACACCCTTACCCATTAAAAAATAAAAATCACATTCATGTGAAAAGATGATCACTTCCTGTCTTGAATTCTAAAGCATCTCTAGAAGAGGGTGGAGGAATTGCAACCTCAGGAAAGCACAGCTGCTCTCAGAAAAGCCAATCGCTGTTGGAGCAAGGATACAATGCCAGATGTTAGCATTGCTTTGAGCATCTCCAGAGAAGCAAAAGCAATTAGGCGTTATCCTTGCTTCTCTCTCGGTTTCAGAATCTCATTCCCAAAGACGGCAGACGTGTCAGTGAGGGTACACGCAGAGCAGGTGGCGTCTTATCGACGTGAAAATAAGGTGTGGGCAGAATTTTACTCTAAGTTTCCTTGAGGGAGGGAGGGGAGGAGGGGTGAGAGAGAGAGCATATAAATTAAACTGGCTTGATTACATTATCTGGAAATGTTATTTCATAGTCGCTACAACCACGGAGCGCTTGTAAGCCTGTTCCAGGTGAAATGAAAAGCTCTGCTGTACTGACCTCGTATGGTGTGGTTACAGGTCCAGACAGTGAGGACGTCAGATGAGAACTGGCCTGTCGGCACTGGGAGACGGGAAATGTCACGGGCGGGCGTCACCCACAGCATCACCAAGCCCAAAGACGGCAGTTCTGCCTTTTCCTAAACCGCAAAACCCCTTGGCCGAGCCGTGAGCGAGTCCCTCCGTGAAACGGTGGAGCAAGGGCACACCGCCGCCAGCGACCCTGTCCGAGTCCACAATGCCCTTATTTGAAGCAACATCCGCTTTCTTTCTCACTACTTTGCCCACGTGATGTGAAGAACTGACTCACTGGAAAAGACCCTGATGCTGGGAAAGATTGAAGGTGGGAGGAGAAGGGGGCGGCAGAGGATGAGATGCTTGGATGGCATCACCGACTCAGTGGACATGGGTTTGGGTGGACTCCGGGAGCTGGTGATGGACAGGGAGGCCTGGTGTTCTGCAGTCCACGGGGTCGCAAACAGTCGGACACGACTGAACAACAGTTTCCAACCACTGGGAGGATATTTCTGGGACACTGTGTATGGGACAGTGAAGCTGGGACATCCGTTTTAAGAGCCAGGCCTCTTTCTCCACTTCCGTCAGAGGAAGCTTCTGGTGTCCTCTGCTCCCTCGGGAAGGCTGGGTAGATCACAACACAGACGACAGTGAACTGAGCCTCTGAACCTGAACAACAGGCTGGGGCAACACCGGGAGGGTCTGCCCCCAAGACGCTGCAGAGAAGATGGGGAAGATAAAGAGACAGCCACTGAGACCCAGGTCTCCCACTGGCCAGCCCCCTGGGGGGCAACCTGGCAGGTGCCAGTCCGCAAATTAGCATCTAACATGCCCCTAGGTGAGTGAACCGACTGGGACACGACCTTTTCTTCCTGGCGGTCCTCTCCTGGGCTGCTGATGTGACGTCCAGGCTGGACAAGGCACGGTTGGCTCCCTTGGCAGACACAGGAGCTGGGCGGGAGACCGGGAGATCCCCCCACCTCCCTGCCAGGAAGGGAACCTGCCATCCAGCTCAGTGATCACTGCACTCCTCTCAGAGTCCATTTGGAGCTGAAGAGGTGCTGGAGTCTCGCAGAACGTCACTAATTTGTAAATTCTGTCCCAGCACCGTTAAGTGCAAACTCTGCATAACAGACGCTGCAGAAATGAACAGGCTCTGAGAGGTTCAAAGTCGGGGAGAGAAGGCCGCTTGACCTAAAGAAGGGATGGAATCCTCTGCACCAGTGAGATTTGGGAGTCAGCCTGACTGGGCCACGGGGTACCGAGACGTTTGGTCAAACATGATTCTGGATGCGTTTCTGAAGGCGGTGTGTGGCTGAGACAAACGTTTGTTATCAGGAGACTGGATAAGGCACATCGGCCTCCTGTGTGAGTGAGCTTCGTATAACCAGCTGAAGACAGGAATGGAAAAACAGCCACCACAAACAGTACGAGGAAACTTTGCTTGTTTGAGCTGGAAGGAGGGTCTTCTCCCGCCCTCGAACTGTACTCACACCGCGGGGTCTCCAGGGTCCCGGTCCTTTAGGCTGGACCTAAAGCTATAGTCTCGGTTCTCCTGGGTGTCCACCTTGCAGAAAAGAGACTACGGGATTCCTCGGCCTCCCTAATTGAGCGAGCCAATTATAACAAATCTCTTTGTCTGTAACTAGACTTTGTATGTAACAAATCTCTTGTTGCTTTAGCTTCTCTGCAGAGCACTTCGTGATGAAATCCTCCCCCCAGTACTTTCTCATAGAACACCTCCTTACATATCTCCCACCCCAGGCTCCCCCGCCAAAGGCTTGTTGAACGTCACTGATCAGCCCTGAGCCCTTCCAGCTCTGGAATCCAGACACTACGGAAATGTACAGATAATAGCGTGGTTGTCAGTGCACAGGACTTCACACCAGCCTGTTCCGTTGACCTGCCAGATGTTGCTAGTCTTGAATTAATACTGCAACCCCTGGCCCTCCTCAACTGACTTCATAAATGCATGACTGACAGACACTGGCAATGCCAACCAACGATATGCCAAATTTCACACCGTAAGTCTGATCATGGGAAGGGCCCTCTAAAATAACCACACTGCTGCTGCTGCTGCTAAGTCACTTCAGTCCTGTCCGACTCTGTGTGACTCCATAGACGGCAGCCCACCGGGCCCCTCCATCCCTGGGATTCTCCAGGCAAAAACAGTGGAGTGGGTTACCATTTCCTTCTCCAAGGCATGCAAGTGAAAAATGAAAGTGAAGTCACTCAGTTGTGTCCGACTCTTAGAGACCCCATGGACGGCAGCCCACCAGGCTCCTGCATCCATGGGATTTTCCAGGCAAGAGTACTGGAGTGGGGTGCCATCGCCTTCTACCGGATCTGAACATGGAATGTGTCATCTCTCAGCAGTTTGTAGATTTAACACTTGTCTGCAAAATGGAATAATTCAGAAAAGATGGGTCTGGGGTCTCATGAGACACAACAGAAGTTATTCATACCCAGTCAGGGGCTTCCCTGGTGGCTCAGACAGTAAGGAATCTGCCCGCAATGTAACAGACCAGTGTTTGCTCCTTTGGTCAGGAAGATCCCCTGGAGAAGGGAATGGCTACCCACTCCAGTATTCTTGGGCTTCCCTTGTGGTTCAGCTGGTAAAGAATAAGCCTGTGATGGGAGAGACCTGGGTTCAATCCGTGGGTCGGGAAAATCCCCTGGAGAAGGGAAAGGCTACCCACTCCAGCATCCTTGCTTGGAGAATCCCATGGACAGAGGATCCTGGCAGATGACAGATCAGGTGGTCCCAAGGAGTCTGACACGACTGAGCGTCTAGCACACACACATCCCCAAGGTGGGCCACGTGTTTTTGTTTCAGCTTTAATTTTCTACCTGCTTCCTGACATTTTGATTTAAAGAAGCCAATTAAGAAGTCAGATGTTCCAACACTGACACGTATTCAAATTAAATGAGAATCTGTTTGCGTTTCGCAGTAAACACTGGGAGGAGGGAAGCCTTGCGTAGTCACTGGGAAAGCGAGATGATGTTCCACTGGCTGCTTTACAGATAACAACATTTGAGATGCCAAACATTCACGGCGATTCTGTACAGGTCTGCTCAGGGTGAGAGCAAAAGGTTAAAACCGAGAGAAATGCACCAACTGTTGATTCACTTGTTAAAAAAAAAAAAAGAAAAATCAGCAATCATTCACTGTGGGGCACAGAGAGTGTTCTTGAGCGGGGAGAGTGATGAATAAAAATGTCCCCCAAAGAATGGATGTGTGGATGGGGGGCACAGAGTGGACACAGAGGCACGGTGAAGAATCTGCCTGCAATGCAGGAGACCTGGGTTCGATCGCTGGGTCGGGATGATCACCTGGAGGAGGGCATGGCAACCCTCTCCAGTATCCCTGCCTGGAGAATCCCATGGACAGAGGAGCCTGGCGGGCTGCAGTCACCGAGAGTGGGACACGACTGAGCGAGTTACAATTCCACTTTGTTTCAGAGGCAAGTGTGTGCGGGAGCGCAGGGAGGGCTGAACTCACTCTCCTGGAATTGCTTCTGAGGGGAGAGAGCAGTGGGAAAGAGAAAGCTTAAAGGCACCTGGGCACGCTTCAAATTCAGGACGCGAAGTGTCACCTGGCACCTGTTCCCCTCATCACCGCTGACCCTGGCGGCCGCATATCCCACACGTGGCCTGTGCTGGCCTTTATTCTTGACACACACAGGCTATAAATCATCTGGACTGGCCTTGGTCCCAGGTTCCTGAGCCAGAAACAGCCCCCCGGAATTCCTGAGTGATACGGACGTCTTTGTTATGCTGATGAGGTGACTCTGCAGAGCCTCCACCGTGGATTCAGGAAGGAGGCAGGTCACCAGAAAGATCAACTATTAACATGATAAAGAGGCTGGGACTTCCAGCCGCTCCACCAGCGGGGACTGAGAAGGGGGTGGAGGCTGAATTCAGTCCAGTGTCCAGTCAGTGACTGGCGCCCACCACACACAAAAAAAAACCTCAGTGAGCCATGTTCCATTCTGCTATATGACTCAGAGTGGAGGGGAATTCAAACCAGGGCTCGTGTGACAACCTAGAGGGGTGGGATGGGGTAGGAGGGAGGTCCATGAGGGAGGGGATAAATGTACGTATGGCTGATTCCTGTTGATGGATGGCAGAAATGAAGCCAATATTGGAAAGCAATTGCACTTTAATTAACAATAAATAATTAACACCGACACACACACCTCAGGGAGGGTTCTGGACACGGGGCCTCAGAGGAGCCCCCTGCCTTGTGGTCACTTTGCAGGATGGGGGTTCTGATTCCACGGGGAGAGGCTCAGAAGCGCTGAGTTCGCGCCCAGACCTCAGCCTGCGTGCATCTTTTGTAAGAAAAGGCTATGTACGGTTCTTTCCTGACTGCTACTAGTCTTTCCAGTGAATTTGAGAGCCAGGGGTTCAGGAGGACCTCTGATTTTACAGCAGATTGGTCCAAAGTACAGGTGGTCTGCGGACTCACACGGTGTGGCTAGCGTCTGAAATCAGTGTTGTATCCATGTGCGGGCTGGAACAGAATTTCCAGNGGGTTCAGGAGGACCTCTGATTTTACAGCAGACTGGTCCAAAGTACAGGTGGTCTGCGGACTCACACGGTGTGGCTAGCGTCTGAAATCAGTGTTGTATCCATGTGCGGGCTGGAACAGAATTTCCAGACGTGAGGCGGAATGAGAGGAGGATAAAGGTTATCAGAGTAGGAGATGCTGTTACAACAGCCGGCCTGCTCAAAGCAGGCCCTCCTCCTCCAGGGGACCTTCCCGACCCGGGGATCGAACCCGAGTCTCATGTCTCCTGCACTGCCAGCCGGATTCTTCACCCTAGCGCCACCTGGGAAGCCCCTTCCAGACCACAGGGATACTTGCAATATACTGGGAATGAATACTTATTATTTCTTTTTCGTTCTCATTACAGTTTCTTAGCTATTGTCATGAACCAGTATGGTTTTTTTTAAAGTCGAAAATATTTTGAAAGTAAAACAGCTAGCTCTCTGCTGATAGCAATCATCTTCAACCTTCCCATGAAAATCCTCTTCAGCATGTTTTCATAAATTCTCTCTCATTCACAGGCAGGCAAATGTCGCATCAGATGATTCTTCCCATAAACATATGGGAGAAGAAACGCCAAGAAAGACTGTCACAGTTTTGTTCACTTGGTGAATGTGTCAATTTGGGGAGCAGAACAGTACACTCAACACTTAAAGTTCTTACCATTAGTGACATTTTCTCTGACGCTTCTGCTATCAGAAAGGCACATCATTTTTTTAAGATTATGTGAATGGGTCACTGAATTTTAACTGAGAGTGTAACCTGTCTTATAGGGAAAAGAGTTAATTGCCATTCGATTGGGAATTCCCTTAGCTGCTTCAATCATTCCAGAAATGCAAAGAATGGAGCAAATTTACACATATCTCAAAAACAGATTATATATATATATATGCAGTGAAGTTGATTTAGCTCTAAAAGCACTCCACAATTTTTTCCCTCGAGGGTTTAGAGGTTAATTACTAACTAGAAGTCAAACGCGGCAGTGGTCATGGTGGTTCATTGGCTCGGTCGAGTCTGACTCCTCGCGACCCCATAGACTGTAGCCTGCCCGGCTCCTCTGTCCATGGGACTCTCCAAGCCAGAATGCTGGAGTGGGTTGCCATTACTTTCTCCAGGGAATCTTACTGACCAGGGACTGAACCCAGGTCTTCTGTATTACAGGTGGATTCTTAACCAGCTGAGCCACCAGGAAGGCCCTCCTTCAAAACAAATATCCATAGTGATGGGAAGAAAAGTTCATTCTTTCAAAGGAACATTTACACATTTGCTTCTTCATGCTAGCCACACTGTACCACAGAATATGAGGCAGTACATAATTAATAAACTTTTAAAAATTTAGAAAACTAAATTCAAGCATTCCTAAGTGTTGCGTTTAAAACACAAAAATTCAATGTGCCGTAACGACAGCACCCTTGCAAAAGTATGTTTTTTAAAAATCTTTTGGCCATGCCTTGCAGGAATGGAGCATCTCAGTTCTCGGACCAGGCATCGCACTGGAATGCCCCACGCGGAAGGACACAGTGTTAACCACTGGACCGCCAGGGAAGTCTCACGAAAGCATGTTTTAAACATTGAAGAAGGAAAATCCATTCCCCGTAGATACTTAGTTCCATCGAGGTTCAGAGAGCCGGGGAAGCTATTTCTTACAAAAAATAAAAAAAAGAGCTCAAAAAGAATGCCAACTGACAGGTGTGGTGGGGGTGCTGTTATCAGAGGCGGCGGCGGAGGTGATGGAGATGGAGGCGGAGGTCAGCGTTGGTGATGGTGAAGTCGGTGCCTGACTCTTTACGATCCCATGGACTGCAGCCTACCAGGCTCCTCCACCCATGGGATTTTCCAGGCAAGAGTGCTGGAGTGGGGTGCCATCGCCTAACTATATACAAAATCTGTAACTAATAAGGACGTACTCTATAGCACAGGGAGCTCTGCTCAGCACTCTTATCACGCCCTGTAGGGGAAAGGAATCTAAACGAGAGTGCATGCATGTATAAGTGTAACTGAATCACTGCTGAAAACCTGAAACTCACACAACATTGTTAAGGCAACCAGGCGTGTGTGCTAAGTCGCTCAGTCGTGTCTGACTNAGCTCTGCTCAGCACTCTTATCACGCCCTGTAGGGGAAAGGAATCTAAACGAGAGTGCATGCATGTATAAGTGTAACTGAATCACTGCTGAAAACCTGAAACTCACACAACATTGTTAAGGCAACCAGGCGTGTGTGCTAAGTCGCTCAGTCGTGTCTGACTCCCTGCGACCCCATGGACTGTAGCCCGCCAGGCTCCTCTGTCCATGGGACTCCCCAGGCAAGAATACTGGAGCGGGCTGCCATGCCCTCCTCCAGGGAAGTCAACTATACTCCAAATTAAAAAAGCAATCTCATTTTGTCCTAGGGTCTACCCTATGGAATAAAGTGGGCTGCTGAGGCTGTTGCTGCTGCTGCTGCTGAGTCGCTTCAGTCGTGTCCGACTCTGTGCGACCCGGTAGACGGCAGCCCACTAGGCTCCCCCGTCCCTGGGATTCTCCAGACAAGAACACTGGAGTGGGTTGCCATTTCCTTTTCTAATGCATGAAAGGGAAACGGGAAAGTGAAGTTGCTCAGTCGTGTCCGACTCTTAGCGACCCTGGCAAATCCACAGAAATGAATGCAGCAGAGCTCCGCAAAGGATAGAGCAGAGGTGAATTCAGCCGCAATCACCCCCCTCCACCTTGTCCCCCTCAGCCTCTGGCTCCCCTCATTTCCCGGGAAGTTTCTCCTCAGACACATCCATCAATAAATCACTTGTGCCTGANCTCTTAGCGACCCTGGCAAATCCACAGAAATGAATGCAGCAGAGCTCCGCAAAGGATAGAGCAGAGGTGAATTCAGCCGCAATCACCCCCCTCCACCTTGTCCCCCTCAGCCTCTGGCTCCCCTCATTTCCCGGGAAGTTTCTCCTCAGACACATCCATCAATAAATCACTTGTGCCTGACTCCTCCGACCAGGCTCTGCTCCTAGGGAATCTGAGCTAAAACGGTCTCTGAGACGGAAAATCTATGAAAGCTCAGAAGAGCAGAGAAACTTAAGGTTATTGCTGGGCCAGGGGGAACATATTTTTGAAACAGGAAGTCTTTTTAGCACCTCTTTGGAGTAGGGACTGAAGGATGAGCCAGCTACTCACAGGACCCGTCCAGATCACTTAGCAGCATTTTGCCAAAGGCCATGTCAGCCGCTCTCCCTTCTGATGAGCTGGTCTGAGGGTTTCGGGGACTTCCCTGGTGGCTCAGCTGGTAAAGAACCCACCTGCAAATCCAGAAGACATAGGTCAGTCCCCGAGTTGGGAAGATCCCCTGGAGGAGGGCATGGCAACCCGCTCCAGTATTCCTGCCTGGAGCACCCCATGGACAGAGCAGCCTGGTGGGGCTGCATTCCATGGAGTCACAGAAAGCCAGACGTGATTGAATGATTAACCCTTTTGCTTTCGGAGGACTCAGCAGCTTGCTCACAGCTGGTGAACCACCGAGGAAAGTTTATGTGCCAGCTCAGACTGACCGGCTGTCCTTGTTATCTCAGGAGTAAGAGCTTTCCCTGGACACGAGATTTGCAACATCAATCCCAGGAAAGTTACGCGCAAAGCAGGCTGTGCTGGGTGACTGACGGCCCGCTTGCTCTCAGCCCTCCAGGACGCCTAAGATTTTGTAACCCTCACATTAACACAGCTCTGTAGCCATGACCTCGCTCCTTCTCCCATTTTATATATAGCAGCATGAANAGCAGGCTGTGCTGGGTGACTGACGGCCCGCTTGCTCTCAGCCCTCCAGGACGCCTAAGATTTTGTAACCCTCACATTAACACAGCTCTGTAGCCATGACCTCGCTCCTTCTCCCATTTTATATATAGCAGCATGAAACAGTGAAAGTGAAGTCGCTCAGTCGTGTCCAACTCTTTGCAACCTCCGTGGACTGTAGCTCACCAAGCTCCTCCATCCCTGGAATTTTGTAGGCAACGGTATTGGACTGGGTTGCCATTCCCTTCTCCAGGAGATCTTCCCGACCCAGGGATTGAAGCAGGGTCTCCCACACTGCAAGTAGACGCTTTACTGTCTGAGTCACCAGGGAAGTCCTAACATGTAATATTAAATAGGCTTCATCATGCCATCTTCTCTTGAGTTTTCCTCATTGAAAAACAGATAGCAAGGGGATCAGTCTTCTTCTTTAGTTCCAGGATCATGTGTCAAAACGGCAAATGCCAACACTGTTTATTTTTAAGGAAAATTAATCCTTTCAGCTTAGCAGATTGCCACCAAGTAAACATTTGCTCNTTGAAAAACAGATAGCAAGGGGATCAGTCTTCTTCTTTAGTTCCAGGATCATGTGTCAAAACGGCAAATGCCAACACTGTTTATTTTTAAGGAAAATTAATCCTTTCAGCTTAGCAGATTGCCACCAAGTAAACATTTGCTCCAATAAATGTTGACACGCTGATGGCCTAAAACCATGTATTTGTCATCAAAAATATGAGTAGTTCACCTCCAGTTTATGAGCAGGATTGTGTTAAGTCTGCATTCCAGTGGCTCATAGGTTTTTTTTTTTTCTTTTACCAAGTAAGCCCATTAAAGGAATCAAACAGTGAATTGGCAATTATATAATGTCATATCCTATGTATGTTAAAAGGGTGCTGAGAGCTGAAAAATTCATGCATCTATTACACTTACCCTGTACTAGAAATCTGTCAACACCCATGGGCAACAGGCAATTACGGACTTTGTAGGGGCACAGCAAAAGCTGCCTGTCACTCAGATGGATGGAGCAGCCAATTTGTTCTTGTACCTTGCCATTACATCAAATTCCATTAAATCCTGACATCACCTAAGAGTACACGGCTGTTTTTGCATTAAGTAAACACTAATCAGAAGGAAATCACCGTTTAAACATCTTGGGCTCAATGATGTTTCGAATGTTTTAGGGTTAAAATTCTTCCCCCTCACACTGAGCATTTCTTTCATCACAAAAATATCACCATTGCTTTCTCCCTCAATTTTCTTTTTTGTGGGGGCGGGGTGGGGAAGGCGGCTGCCCATTCTATTAAAGGTTTTAAAAATATCTTATGTACTTGAGATGGAAGCCAGTTGTGTTAACTACCTGATGGGTATCTAGCAGAAATAGAAACCAAGAACCTTATCTCATGGTATTAATAGTGTTCACTGATCATTGGTTGCTAAATTCCCCATAAGCTGTTTCAGGCCAAGTACAGAGGAAACGGGCCATCCATAGATAGGTAAATATTTTGAGACGATGAGAGGTTGTCTGGCGGACATTTGTGTTATCAGTATAGATGTCCATCAGATGACTGTGTAAAAGGCAGCTGCCGGGAGGGATGCTCAAAGTGAGAAACTAGAGGCGGTGTTTACATGCGGCCAGCAAAGTGTGAAGTTGTACCAACCCGGTGATGCTTCCAGATGCCACTCAAATATTCTGAACGGGAAGACAAGTGCCATCATCTCTTGCTAGCACGTAAACTGCCTTTTACGCGGCCGCTTTCCCCCCACTGTGTCTCCTCACCTGGTACGCTGGTGCCAGTGACTAAACTCCTTCCAGGAGGCTGAAATCATCATCACGTTTCTGTCCAGAAGATTCCGTAGCATCCTTTCCTCTGAGAAACCGCACAGGAATGTCAACACCGAACCTAAAACCTCCAAATCTGAGAATACCTTCTCTTGTCAATACCTGTTATGACTCAAAGACTTGGAGGAAAATAACAAAACATACATTGTTGGAGTTTTAAAATTTTTTTTTCTTTCTTTACTTCCTAGCAGTTACTCTTCATTGAACTAAAGTTTAAGCACTGCAGATTCAATCTAAAAATGAGGCAAGAAATGACGGTCACCAATTGTAACCGCCCCCAACCTCCATCCCCTGCATGTCAGTACATATTCAGGCAACCTTGATTTTGAGGAATTATGTCAGCTGGACTCAGCTGCAGATAAGAAGCAGCCTTCCTGGTCTTTTGTGCTGCAAACAATTAACAGAGAACAAATAAGTGTTTACAAATCACCAGTCAGNATGGAATCCGTTCACTCACTGAGCAGATGCAGATTAACTGGTCCTCGGAGAAGGCAATGGCTCCCCACTCCAGTACTCTTGCCCGGAAAATCCCATGGATGGAGGAGCCTGGTGGGCTGCAGTCCATGGGGTCGCGAAGAGTCAGGCATGACTGAGCGACTTCTTTCCCTTTTCCCTTTCATGCACTGGAGAAGGAAATGGCAACCCACTCCAGTGTTCTTGCCTGGAGAATACTAGGGACGGGGGAGCCTGGTGGGCTGCCGTCTCTGGGGTCGCACAGAGTCGGACACGACTGAAGCGACTTAGCAGCAGCAGTAGCAGCAGTAGCAGAGCAACTGAACAACACAAGAACAATGTATTTAAGCTTCTGTGTCATAAACATCTTTGACGCAAGCCTCTTGGCTGCAGACATCTTTGCCGCAAACATCTAACTAATTGGCCGTGAGGCAACTCTGCTGTAAGTTGACAGTTTGGTTTCATTTCCACACTGGCAGGCACACCCGTGTTTATATCACATCATCTGAGAGAAGGCCCAGAGCCGAAGCCACGTTTCCCGCGGAACCCCCGAACATCTGTTGAGCAGAACCCCGGAACATCTGTTGAGAGACATGGTGATAAACCAAGACCACGCAACAGAGCAGAGCCTTGCATAGGGCAGCGCAGAGCTCAGACACAACTCTGCACGCCTCGTGCTCACAGCTGTGCGACCCCATAGCTGCAGCCCGCCGGGCTCCTCTGTCCGTGGAATTCTCCAGACAAGGATACTCGAGTGCATTGCCATGCCCTCCTCCAGGGGACCTTCCCGACCCAGGGATGGAACCTCCGTCTCCTATATTGGCAGGGGGATTCTTTACCATGTGAGAGACCTGGGTAGCACTGACACTTCTTGTAATAAAGGAAGGAATTTTTAGCAAAAAAAAAAAAAAAAATTGATGCCCATCGTAGAGATGAATCAATAGGCAGAAAAATTATATGGATGAATGAAGGACTTGGAAGACCAGTGCGTACCTCCAGCCCAGAAAATAAAATCCATTAGTTGTGCAATAGCCACGAGTCTACACACACTTCAGCTAAGTTCAAATATCTTGTACTTTGCCATAAAGTCTTTGTAATTTTGTTATTCGTACAAAGTTAACATGTAACAGAGCAGAACGCACTGCTACAGAACAGGACTTTGCTTGTTGGGTTTTTATCTGCCTGAGACACGCCTTGCTTGCAGCTGGCCGATCTGTCCAGACGCTGGGCCTCAACTTTCTCTAGACGCCGGGCCCTTCTCAGGAGTCAGAGACTCTGTGCACAACGTCCGGAGTCGTGTGGGCCACGCCGCCAGGCTCAGCGGTCCCCTTCAGACTTCATGTAAATAAACTCCATATCCGATCACTGACACGCCATGATTTAAGACAGCACATGCAAGTGTCTGTAAGGGACAGCTTTCAAGCAGAAGTGTTTAAAAGGATGCCCACGCACACGTCTGCTCCTCAGGAGCCTTGGAATGTAGCATCTCGCAAGCAGACGGGGGTGTGTTGGTTCAGTTCCGACACACTGCTCCCATGAGATGCTCTGTTTATGATACTTCCGTCATCGCTTGAGTTATAAATAAATATGTTCTGATCCAGGGGCTCTCTGAGTGTTCCCAGCTCAGGGTGTCTGCAAAAGCTATTCCCAGGTGAATGGAAAGAAATGGTAGCATTTCTATTTTGTATCTAACGAGTAGGTTCTAAGTGAGGCTTAGAAAGTAAAAAGTGTTAGCCGCCCCAGGGATTGAACGCAGGTCTCCTGTATGCATGGATGTGAGAGCTGGACCAAAAAGAAAGCTGAGCGCTAAAGAATTGATGCTTTTGAACTGTGGTGTTGGAGAAGACTCTTGAGAGTCCCTTGGACTGCAAGGAGATCCAACCAGTCCATCCTAAAGGAGATTAGTCCTGAAGCTCTGATACTTTGGCCACCTGAGGTGAAGAATGGACTCAATGGAAAAGACCCTGATGCTGGGAAATATTGAAGGCAGGAGGAGAAGGGGATGACAGAGGATGAGATGGTTGGATGGCATCACCGACTCAATGGACTTGCGTGTTGAGCAAGATCTGGGAGTTGGTGAAGGACAAGGAGTCCTGGTGTCCTGCAGTTCATGGGGTCACAAAGAATTGGACACAACTGAGCAGTTGGACTGGACCGAACTGAACTCCTGCTTTGCAGGCAGATTTAACCATCTGAACCACCAGGAAAGTCAGGTAAGTGTAGCTTACGGTTGGTTTAAAGCCAGATTATGCATCCAATGTCCTGAAGTTCCACAAAGGATCTGGGGACATCCCTGTGTCAGGCACGGCAGTGCAGCTCATTTGTCTTCATTTCCAGCCCTTTGCCAGCTGCAGGCGCCCAGATGAGAGAATTCAGTGATGACGCTCCCTGCTGTTAGTGAAGCCAGCCCTCACGAAATGCATGAGGGCCCTAAAGACTGCTGCGGAGACGGCAGGACCGGCCTCGATTAGCAAAGAACCACCAAGCGGAAGCCAACCACGCAAAGTGCAGCCGCAGACACGATGCCCCGCTCGGCTCAGCACACTCTCAAATTAAAAGCAAAGGCTCTAATGAAGTCTGACCCAATCTGAGCTCCCCCTCTGGATGAGACTCTGAATTTTCAAGAAGGCTACTTAAAAGCCGCATCGGCACGCACAGCAGTGAGTGGTTCTCCCCATGAAGGGACACGGCGTCTGGAGAGGAGGGCATGGACTGACGTGCACTGCCGTTCAGCTGCTCCATCATGTCTGACTCTTTGCGACCCCATGAACGGCAGCACGCCAGGCCTCCCTGTCCATCACCAACTCCCGCAGTTTACTCAAACTCATGTCCATCGAGTTGGTGATGCCGTCCACCATCTCATCCTCTGTCGTCCCCTTCTCTTCCCGTCTTCAATCTTTCCCAGCATCAGGGTCTTTTCAAATGAGTCAGTTCTTCGCATCAGGTGGCCAGAGGATTGGCGTTTCAACTTCAGCATCAGTCCTTCCAATGAACATCTAGGACTGATCTCCTTTAGGATGGACTGGTTGGATCTCCTTGCAGTCCAAGGGACCCTCAAAAGTCTTCTCCAACACCACAGTCCAAAAGCATCGATTCTTCAGCACTCAGCTTTCTTTATNCTTCTCTTCCCGTCTTCAATCTTTCCCAGCATCAGGGTCTTTTCAAATGAGTCAGTTCTTCGCATCAGGTGGCCAGAGGATTGGCGTTTCAACTTCAACATCAGTCCTTCCAATGAACATCTAGGACTGATCTCCTTTAGAGTGGACTGGTTGGATCTCCTTGCAGTCCAAGGGACCCTCAAAAGTCTTCTCCAACACCACAGTCCAAAAGCATCAATTCTTCAGCACTCAGCTGTCTTTATGGTCCAACTCTCACATCCATACATGACCACTGGAAAAACCATAGCTTTGACTAGATGGACCTTTGTCAGCAAAGTAATGTCTTTGCTTTTTAAGATGCTCTCTAGGTTGGTCATAGCTTTTCTTCCGAGGAGCAAGCGTCTTTTAATTTCATGGCTGCAGTCACCATCTGCAGTGATTCTGGAGCCCAAGAAAATAAAGTCTGTCCCTGTTTCCATTGTTTCCCCATCTATTTGCGATGAAGTGATATGCATTATATCTGATATGTATATACATTATTAAAAACAACAACAGATAAACTCCTGGGGCTTGTCTTGCTTCTCCATGATGGCACGTGAGCACAAAAGTTTGGAGCATGGACTTCCCTGGTGGTCTGGTGGCTAAGACTCCAGGCTTCCAGCGTCAGAGGCCTGGGCTTGCTCTCTGGTCAGGGATTTAGGTCCCACACACTGGATCTAAAGATCACCCATGCCCCAGCAAAGTCCCGGTGCAGCCAAATAAATAAACAAATAAAACAAGCGACTGAAAAATTTCAAGTTTGGAGGACACTGTTCTAACCATTTCCTGAGATCTCTGGGATGCATGTCACAACTATCTGTCATTGTCTTAATTTTCAAACTGTCTTTGATTTGGGGTTGAACCCTAGGAAAGGAATGGTGTGGAAGCCTTTTCGGTCTGCAAAAACAGCAGCTCAGATTCAGAAATACGATGCCAGAGTCAAGGCCGATGAATATGTGGAGGTCTTCTTTAGAGTCCCTGACCTTGGGGTTGGGTATACGGAGGTAAACAGAACACCCTGTCCTCATCCTCACAGAAGCTTGACTCTCCTCCGGAAGACATGCAGTAAAGATTATGACCTTCTAACAGCACCACCTGTCACAACGCGTGAGGAGCAAGGAGGTCGAATACTTCCACCCTGGCGGTGGGGGTTTTTGCATCTGAGGAGGAGCAGTTTGAGGGAGGGGCAGACTTCAGCATGTTCATTACCTACTAGAGCAAGGCTGCTTCCAATTTTAACTGTAAAAGGGTGCCATCAAAATAAAGTCACTCACCAGGCCTCCTCTCCTCCCACACAGCGTAAAAGCGAAGAGGGATGAGGACACAGATGCTCGATGTTTCGATCAGCCTGGAGGCCAGTTCCAGTGCGTCATCTGTTTTTGTAAACGAGGGTTTACTATAAGATAACATGGTCGTGCCCACTTGATTGGTAGAGGAAAAGTAAACTTCCCTCTACCCTTATAGGTGCTGTACCCGAGGCATGTGAATTAAACTGATAAAAGCTAGATAAACAGGAGAAAGATTCATGTATGCAGACAGAGGCCTCCACAGAAAAGACATGAACACAAAAAGGAGTTAAACTTTGGGACTAAATGTTCCATTTTGACAAAAGGGTGATACATGATGGCAAGTGAGTAGGAAATATGCTGAGGAAACTCACAGAATGTGAGGGTTATTTTTAGCAAGGGCTGTTAGTGCAGACTTCTCTTGGTATCTCATCTCCAGTGATGAGAGTCATTCTCCTCTTCGTGGACCAAGAAAGGCACATCTCTCACAAGAAATCTGGTCCCTGTCAGTCTCCATATTCTCTGTATTGCTTTCACGCTTCATCACAAGTAGCTAAGACACAGCTCAGATTTAGTCTTTGCTAAATCACTCGTCGCTCAGTCATGTCTGACTCTTTATGACACCATGGCCTGTAGCCCACCAGGCTCCTCTGTCCATGGGATGCTCCAAGCAAGAGTACTGGAGTGGGTTGCCATTCCCTTCTTAAGGGGATCTTCCCGATCGAGGGATCGAACTCGGGTCTTCTGCGGTAGCGGGTGGGTTTTTTAATCTTCTGAGCCACCAGGGAAGCCCTTCAGATAGCCTGCAAAACACAAAATGTCAACTCTCCGGCCCTGCCCTGAAATAAGACTTGCTAGCTCCTATTTATATATCACAGTACAGGAGCGGAAATTAAAGGCAGATGGATTACAAGTAAGGTGCTGATCCAAAACAGAACAAATTGAGCCCGATAAAACATACATTGACACTTTCCTTGAAGTTTTCTCTCACCTTTCTAGGAATGTACAAAATGACTTTTCGGAATGCATAAATGATCATGTTACATTTTCCAAGATGTGAAGTTCCTAACATCTTTCTGTTGTTAAAAAAGAGAAAAAATTAATTAATTTTAAAAAAAAGAGAGAAAGAGTGTCTTGGCTTTCCCGTAAAGCAGAGAAACAAACAGGCATATGGTCCCTGTTAATTATTTCTATCAGGCCTTTCTGGCTATCTGCGTCTAACTGTAAAATGAACAGCTCTTCCAAAATACCTATGCAAATATGAACTCATTCTCCGGATGTAATCTGCATTAAGCTGAATCACTTCCCAGAATAAATTCAAAGGGTACTTCTCATGGCAGTTGTTCTAGAAATAGGTCTTTACATACAGAGGCGGGTCTTTTATTCATTTATACAAAAAATTTTCAACAGGCTGGTAATTGAAGTTCTGAAGGCAATAGTTTCAAGTCTTGCGTAGCCTGCCTTGATCATGGAGGGACTTGTTTACTTTGAAAGGAAGAGTAGGAAAACATAAACTTCATTTTGTTTAGAGAAATTCTCAAAAGCATGATGGAAGTACAGATATAAACCATTTTCCTCTGAACGCCAGTAGGTACTCCTGACCCTAGAAATTCTTGTACCTGGCAGGCTTCTTTCGTGTATCAGCTTTATTCCTTACCTTTATTTTTGAAGGGATGGGGTTAGACCTTCTTAACTCATTACAAAGGCTTTCTCACATGTGAGCAATTACTAACTCAAGGGTTCCAGCTCCAAAATCACTGCAGACGGTGACTGCAGCCACAAACTTAAAAGACGCTTGCTCCTTGGAAGAAAAGCTATGACCAACCTAGATAGTATATTGAAAAGCAGAAACATCACTTTGCCAACAAAGGTCCGTCTAGTCAAAGCTATGGTTTTGCCAGTGGTCATGTATGGATGTGAGAGTTGGACGATAAAGAAAGCTGAGTGCCGAAGAATGGATGCTTTTGAACTGTGGTGTTGGAGAAGACTCTTTGAGAGCCCCTTGAACTGCAAGGAGATCCAACCAGTCCATCCTAAAGGAGATCAGTCCTGGGTGTTCATTGGAAGAACTGATGTTGAAGCTGAAACTCCAGTCCTTTGGCCACCTGATGCGAGGAGCTGACTCATTTGAAAAGACCCTGATGCTGGGAAAGATTGAAGGTGGAAGGAGAAGGGAATGACAGAGGATGAGATGGTTCGATGGCATCACCGACTCGATGGACATGATTTTGAGTAATCTCTAGGAGTTGGTGATGGACAGGGCGGCCTGGCGTGCTGCGGTCCATGGGGTCACAAAGAGTCAGAACACCAGCAACAAAGACACGAACTGTTAAACAGGGCTGTTGTTTTTGAGCGGGAGCACAATCATTCCAAAATATTAATCACTGTTGTTTGACAAAAGCTTGAAAAAACTCATTCCTGAAGGAGGNATGCGAAGAGCTGACTCATTTGAAAAGACCCTGATGCTGGGAAAGATTGAAGGTGGGAGGAGAAGGGAACGACAGAGGATGAGATGGTTGGATGGCATCACCGACTCGATGGACATGATTTTGAGTAATCTCTAGGAGTTGGTGATGGACAGGGCGGCCTGGCATGCTGCGGTCCATGGGGTCACAGAGAGTCAGAACACCAGCAACAAAGACACGAACCGTTAAACAGGGCTGTTGTTTTTGAGCGGGAGCACAATCGTTCCAAAATATTAATCGCTGTTGTTTGACAAAAGTTTGAAAAAACTCATTCCTGAAGGAGGAATTCCTCCTTGGAGCAGGCACGCCACAAATGTGGAACGCAGTGTGGTACCAGCTGGCCGCCTCTCTTTGGTTCCATGTAGGGTCAGGGAGCTCACACTGAATGTGTTTGCAATGGCCCCAGAAAAGGCAGTTTAGCACGTGTGGGTGAGCATTTTGTTACCAAAGCAAGTCCATCTCAGGCGCACAAGAAGTCACAACAAGAGGGATCCAGGTTGGCAGAATCTGGCGTTGTCCTTAAGGACACCCGGATGGTGGCCAGGTCGGAGTGCCAGCTCAGGCTTTGGCTGAGTGGGACGAGAACTGGCACAGCCTTCCCAGAGATGGTGCTTACCAACACCGTGCCAAGATGCCCTGCCCTTTTCAGGTCAGAGCTCAGCCCACGAGAGCCAGCCGCATCCTTAGGAGAACGCCCTGGAACACACTGGACAGAGGATAGGTCTGGAACTTGGTACTGATTCTGGGAATTCAGTCGGCTGGTACAGAATCTGCTTGCCAATGCAGGAGACCCGGCTTCGATCCGTAGGTTGGGAAGACCCCCTGGAGGAGGAAATGGCGACCCACTCCAGTATTCCTGCCTGGAGACTCCCACGGATAGAGGAGCCTGGGGGGGCCTGCAGTCCATGGGGTGGCAAAGGGTCAGGTGAAACCGAAGTGACTAACACTTCCACTGGTGCTGGCGAGAAGGCGAGAGCCCGAGGTAGCTTTCGTCTCGGGAAACAGAGCTTTGGAAACACAGGGAAGGTCTCAGACGTGACTCACCGGGCTGATGACCCCAGGACACACACTGTGAGTCGTTCATTGCATGAGATACACTCAGGGCGCAGCGGAAAGACCCAGACTTGCCAGGTGGAAACGTGGCTGTGGCTCAGGACACACTCGCCTTCTGACTCAGAGCATCTGCACGCAGAGCCGAGGTGTCTCCTTTCTGCCCGGATGTGACAGGGAGATCCGTGCGTCTGGGATGCGGTCTGGTCCTCTGGCTGGCTGTCTCTCTGTCTTTCCCACTTCCTGGATTCAGTTACCTTCCTGCGGAGTTTGACATGATTGAGCGTGGCGTCTGTGTTCTTCTCTCTGGCTTTGGCGTGAGTGACGTCTTCTCCCTACACTTTAATTAACTCTGTACCCTGTGTGCTCAACAGATTATTTGCAGCACAGAAGCATGAATAAAGCTGTTAGCTATATATATATATATTTTGTCTTCTCCCTGCTATCTTTCCAAACTGGTCTACCTTTACTGACCTCATCAGCTTGTCCTTTATGTGATTTCTGGACCTTCTTCAAGACTCACGGTGGGCTTCCCTGCTGGTCCAGCGGTTAAGAGTGCCACCTGCCCATGCAAGGAACACAGGTTTGATGCCTGGTCTGGGAAGATTCCAGGAAGCTGAGATTCCCTGGTGGCTCAACTAGTAAATAATATTTCTGCAATGCGGGAGACCCTGGTTCAATTCCTGGGTCGGAAGATCCCCTGGAGTAAGCATAGGCTACCCACTCCAGGATTCTTGGGTTCCCCTGGTTGCTCAGCTGGTAAAGAATGCGCCTGCAATGCAGGAGACCAGGGTTCGATTCCTGGGTTGGGAAGATCACCTGGAGAAGGAAATGGCAACCCACTCCAGTAATCTGGCCTGGAGAATTCCATGGACTTAGTCGGACATGAGTGAGCAACTTTGACTTCACTTCTGGGAAGATCCCACAGGCCTCGGGGCAACTAAACCCTTACTCCACAGCAACTGAGCCTGTTCTCTGCAGCAAGAGAAGCCAGCGCAACAAGATGCTTGCCAGTTTGGAGTCTGGGGCATGAGACACCTGTCTCCCTGCGTAGCCCTGCAATAGACCTTTCTCTACTCCAGACGCTGGCGTTTCAGTGTGCTCAGCCTCACTCTGTGTCGGGCACACAAACTTGTGTCCGAGTCGCACAGGGGCACTGAACACAGGGGCCCTGCGGAAGTGAGAGCCGAGGGGAGCGGAGACAGGACTCCCTGAGCTCCGAGGGGATTGCTCGGTAGCCCCGGGAGGCGGCTGGATGTCAACTGCTAGAGAGCGGGGTTAAGCAGAGAGAAGAACCACCAGCAAGGTGAGGCAAGGCTGGAGACGCAAAAGAGAGACGCGCCATGTGTATCAGGGGTGTGCTCAGCGTTTGCCAGAGCTCAGTGGCGTAGCTCTGAGTGCCCCGGGGGTGACTCTGACCCTCACTGGGGCAGACCACAGATGTGCTGAGCCTCAAGAAACCAAAAGGCAATCAGTTGTGTCTGATGCTTTGCAACTCTGGGGACTGTAGCCCTCCAGGCTCCTCTGTCCATGGGATTCTCCAGGCAAGAATACTGGAGTGGGTTGCCTTTCCCTTCTCCAGCGGACTTTCCTGACCCAGGGATCGAAGCTGGGTCTCCTGCATTGGCAGGCAGATTCTTTACCGTCTGAGCCACCAGGGAAGCTCGTGCCTAAAGAAACGCACACGGCAAAATCGTACGCTGCGATTTTCCAGCCTGTGATGCTCTTTACACAGGCAGCAATGACCGCCCTCCAAATACTCAGGGCTTCTGGAATTTCATCTCCATCCATCACCTCACGTGAGCTGGATATAAAGCAAAACCCGGCTGGTCCTCATGAGCTTCTGGGGTCCACATTGCCAAACGCTCTCATCCTTGGTAACACGGATCTGTGACCCCAATGTCAAGACTCTGTCACTTCCACAGTCACGTAAGGGCGTGAGTACGGTGGTGAAAAGTTCAAATGGCCTGACACACACACACACACGTTTCTAGCTGAAGTCCAGCAAGACAAAGCCGGGCCTTTTTGTTTCAGCTCTCACGCTATAAACAATGTCTTTTCCGAAGTATACTCAGAAACATGTTTCTTTTGCTTTGAGTGGCTTATTTTTTTTTTTCACTTCTGTGCTTTTTTGCAGTGATTTCACTGTTCAAAATGGTCCCCAACTATAGTTGCTAAGCTGTTGTCTGATGTTTCTAAGCATGAGGCAGCTGTGATGTGCCTTCTGGAGAAAATATGTGCATTCGGAAAGCATTATTCATGCAGGGAGCTCAAACTCAGCGCTCTGTGACAACCTAGAGGGGTAGCATGGGGGTGGGAGGTGAGAGGGAGGTTCAAGAAAGAGGGGACGAATGCCTACCTCCGACTGATTCATGCTGATGAACCGCAGAGACCAGCACAGTGTTGTAAAGCAAGAAGCCTCCAATGAGAAATAAATTAATTTTTAAAAAAAGGAACGGTGTCCTTCAGGCACGAATGCTGGCCGTGATTTCAATATCAAGGAATCAATCACATATTAAATGAGGTGTCTTTAGACAGAAGTGAGGTTATGGGTTGATTGGGTGATGACGGTGTTGGGACCACAGGCTCTGAGAGCCCAGCCCTGCCTTTGACCTGGGAGTACGGTCAGTACAGCAAGTCCCGTAGATACGGACCTTCAAGTTTGGAACTTTGAAAAGATGTGAATGTGTGTTTGCACGTCCAATGCCAGAACTTAGTTCACGTATCTAGCATATATTGTCACGCGCATCCTCGACAAGGGTTGGGCTTCTCTGTGGTTTTCTGTACAGTCCTGTATAGGGGACGGTAGTTCAGTATCTATATTTCAAAGCACAGGGTGTCTGTTAGAGAGTGTAAAAGCTGCTGTGATGTATCTGGTAAAAGTGAAAGTCACTCAGTCGTGTCTGACTCTTTCTGACCCCATGGACTGTAGCCCACCAGTCTCCCTGATCCATGGGCTTCTCCAGGCAAGAATACTGGAGTGGGTTGCCATTTCCTTCTCCAGGGGATCTTCCCCACCCAGGGATTGAACCTGGGTCTCCTGCACTGCCGGCGACCTCTTTACCTTCTGAGTCGCCAGGGAAANATGGACTGTAGCCCACCAGTCTCCCTGATCCATGGGCTTCTCCAGGCAAGAATACTGGAGTGGGTTGCCATTTCCTTCTCCAGGGGATCTTCCCCACCCAGGGATTGAACCTGGGTCTCCTGCACTGCCGGCGACCTCTTTACCTTCTGAGTCGCCAGGGAAACCCTGGAGCCTCCAGGGAAATACAAGATAGCTGATACTACTGTACCTCTCAAGGTACTGTGCTGGAAGATTAAACACATTTTCTTTATTTATTGTGTTTCTCATTTTTATATATTATTATTAAAGGAGATCCAACCAGTCCATTCTAAAGGAGATCAGTCCTGGGTGTTCTTTGGAAGGAATGGTGCTAAAGCTGAAACTCCAGTACTTTGGCCACCTCATGCGAAGAGCTGACTCATTGGAAAAGACTCTGATGCTGGGAGGGATTGGGGGCAGGAGGAGAAGGGGACAACTGAGGATGAGATGGCTGGATGGCATCACAGACTCGATGGACATGAGTCTGAGTGAACTCCGGGAGATGGTGATGGACAGGGAGGCCTGGTGTGCTGCGATTCATGGGGTCAGAAAGAGTCGAACATGCCTGAGCGACTGAACTGAACTGAACTGATTTGTGTGAATATGTACTATGTAGCCAGTTGTGTTAGTTCTGTACCCTGGCTAACTTTGTTGGACTTGTGAACAAATTGGATTTGTGAGCTCTCTGTCAATGGAACTCCTTTCCATAGAACGTCAGCACTAGGAATAATAGGAAGCATCCACGTTTCAGCATCCCAGGCTTTCTTGGGAAACTTCCCTCTTTCTCCAACTGCCCTCTGTCACTTAAAACCCACACCTCANGATGGACAGGGAGGCCTGGTGTGCTGCGATTCATGGGGTCAGAAAGAGTCGAACATGCCTGAGCGACTGAACTGAACTGAACTGATTTGTGTGAATATGTACTATGTAGCCAGTTGTGTTAGTTCTGTACCCTGGCTAACTTTGTTGGACTTGTGAACAAATTGGATTTGTGAGCTCTCTGTCAATGGAACTCCTTTCCATAGAACGTCAGCACTAGGAATAATAGGAAGCATCCACGTTTCAGCATCCCAGGCTTTCTTGGGAAACTTCCCTCTTTCTCCAACTGCCCTCTGTCACTTAAAACCCACACCTCATCATGACATCCTCTCATGCACCCAAACGACCGTCTGCTTCCCGCAAGACACTTCACAACTTCTCTCCTCTGGCCTCTCCATTCTCAAAGCTCCCTCCCCACTCTCCAGGACACAGATTTCACAGCTGAATTGTCACTGTGATACATTAGCTGTTCTCCCCAGTCCCAGCTCCTTCTGTCCTTTCTGTAGCCGAAACAAGCTATAGGCTCTGCGTCCAACCTCCTCACCTTTCGTTTCTCCCCTTGAGCTGTTACCCATCTGCAAAGTTCAGCTGGAATGCCACCTCCTCCAGGAAGCCNACCAAAAAAGGGCATTTAGCCAGCGTCGATAGCTGGCTGACGCCCAGACAGGGACCAAAGAGCGGACTCGGCTTCTGGGGTTGGTCCTAGAGCCCCGATCCAATCAGGGGACACCCGGAACACGGTAAACACCAACCACCATTATAGCTTGCGTTTGTTGCCTTATATGGGAAAAACTCGGTCTGTTCGCCAGCACTGGCTATAAAAACTCCTCGCACCCCTCCCCGCCTCGCAGACTCCCTTTGTTTCCCTCACTCGCTTACCCTAGGAGTGCTGCCCGGGAACGCCTGCCCAATAAAGGCCTTTATACCAACGGTCTCTTGAGGTGCTTTTCCATCCCGCAGCGTTTTCTTACAGAGTATGCCCTTTCTCTCTTTAGTTCTTAGAAATGTCTACTTTGCCTCCTCTGAAAATGACTCACTGAATTTCTTACCTGGTATGTTTTCTCTGTCTGGCAATTAACTCAGTGTTAAAACAAAAGCAAACTAATTTTCATATAGTTGTTTTATTATTTGACAACAGGGAGAAGGCATTGGACAGGATGAAAGAGCAGGTTAAGACTCAGGGTGAAATATTTAAAGATCAACTATTACACTTCTCTATCTGCCTCTGTCTCTTTCTTCTACTTTGTTCAAGAGTTTCTCTCTTAAAATACATACTTTAATTTTAAAAACATTCAGGTGAATTTAGTAATAAGTATAAGTAATAGTATAAGTAATAAAATTTGTGAACAAAATCTTGCCTATCAAAAANATGTTTTCTCTGTCTGGCAATTAACTCAGTGTTAAAACAAAAGCAAACTAATTTTCATATAGTTGTTGTTTTATTATTTGACAACAGGGAGAAGGCATTGGACAGGATGAAAGAGCAGGTTAAGACTCAGGGTGAAATATTTAAAGATCAACTATTACACTTCTCTATCTGCCTCTGTCTCTTTCTTCTACTTTGTTCAAGAGTTTCTCTCTTAAAATACATACTTTAATTTTAAAAACATTCAGGTGAATTTAGTAATAAGTATAAGTAATAGTATAAGTAATAAAATTTGTGAACAAAATCTTGCCTATCAAAAAACAAACCTTTCTCAGATTAAAACAGATACATGAAAACTAAACTTATGCATTGGTGAGGTGAGGTGAAGTCGCTCAGTCGTGTCCGACTCTTTGCGACCCTGTGGACTGTAACCTACTAGGCTTCTCTGTCCATGGGATTCTCCAGGCAAGAATACTGAAGTGGATTGCCATTTCCTTCTCTAGAGGATCTTCCCGACCCAGGGATCAAACCCGGGTCTCCTGCATCGAAGGCAGGCGCTTTAACCTCTGAGCCACCAGGGAAGCCCTTAACATGCTATTAATTAAAAATAAATTCTTGAGGAAAATGCATAACATTTTTCATGGTGGAAGAACCAGTTTACATTCCTTCCAACATGGAATTGGGTTTCCCTTTTCTCAACATCTTCACATTTCTCTCATGGCTTTTTTAAAAATCACCATCTGAACTGGTGTGCGGTGATTCCTCACTATTTGAATTGTTATTTCCCTGATGATTAGTCATATTCAGTACCTTTTCATGTACTTGTTGATCACTGTGATGGAAGAAATTTTCATATACTGTGATATCCAGAAGTCATCCTGGATTATACATGTTTTGGCTTGAACTTTCTGCCAAATAGAACAATCTGTCTTATGGCCTGTCAAACATCCATCTGTTTTAACCAATTAAAAAAAAGAATGCACTCACCAGATTGCTTAGGATGTCCAGATTTGAAGGTAGAGATAAATGCTCCCCTTCCTATGTCACTAATGGTAGTACTACTGAAGATGAGGTTTTCTTCCCAAACATGTGTTGTACTGTCTTACTACGTACACGCTATTCTGTCTCTTTTGAAACCTTGAAGGAATGTACCAGTCGTGTTTGATGTCTGTCCTTTGTTTTGACAAGATATAAAATTGTGGTTCAGGCATCCAAAATGGGGCCAGGTGGCCATTGTACATGTGGTTTTGGACGTGTTTCGGCATCATTGAAAGCTGAACTTTCTGAACTATATAAAATTAAAGGAAAACATTGGTCATCCTCAGAACATCATCTGCTAGTGTTACTGAACATAGATTGAGGTCTGCTTACCCAACACATAGCAAAATTAATCAACTGACCCTGGATTGTGGTAAAGGAAAGTACAACATTTATTGCACGGTGCCAAGCAAGGAGATCTCTACTCTTTCTCATTCTATTGTTTTCCTATATTTCTTTGCGCTGATCACTGAGGAAGACTTTATCTCTTCTTACTATTCTTTGGAACTCTGCATACAGATGGGTATATCTTTCCTTTTCTCCTTTGCTTTTCACTTCTCTTCTTTTCAAAGCTATTTGTAAGGATTTCTCAGACAGAGATCCATTTTGCTTTTTTGCATTTCTTTTTCTTGGAGATAGTCTTGATCCCTGTCTCCTGTACAATGTCACAAACCTCTGTCCATAGTTCATCAGGCACTCTGTCTATCAGATCTAGTCCCTTGAATCTATTTCCCACTTCTACTGTATAATCATAAGGGATTTAATTTAGGTCATACTTGAATGGTCTAGTGGTTTTCCCTACTTTCTTCAATTTAAGTCTGAATTTTACAATAAGGAGTTCATGATCTGAGCCACAGTCAGCTCCCAGTCTTGTTTTGGTTGACTCTATAGAGCTTCTCCATCTTTGGCTGCAAAGAATATAATTAATCTGGTTTCAGTGTTGATCCTCTGATGAAGTCCATATTTAGAGTCTTCTCTTTTGTTGTTGGAAGAGGCTGTTTGCTACGACCAGTGAGTTCTCTTGGAAAAACTCTATTAGCCTTTGCCCTGCTTCATTCTGTACTCCAAGACCAGATTTGGTTGTTACTCCAGGTATTTCTTGACTTCCTACTTTTGCATTTCAGTCCCCTGTAATGAAAAGGTCATCTTTTTTTGGGTGTTAGTTCTAGAAGGTCTTATAGGTCTTCATAGAACCATTCAATTTCTGCTTTTCCAGCATTACTGGCTGGGGCATAGACTTGGATTACTGTGATATTGAATGATTTGCCTAAAAGACGCTTGCTCCTTGGAAGAAAAGTTATGACCAAACTGGATAGCATATTAAAAAGCAGAGACATTACTTTACCAACAAAGGTCCATCTACTCAAGGCTATGATTTTTCCAGTAGTCATGTAAGGATGTGAGAGTTGGACTATAAAGAAAGCTGAGCTCCAAAGAATTGATGCTTTTGAACTGTGGTGTTGGAGAAGACCCTTGAGAGTTCCTTGGACTTCAAGGAGATCAAAACAGTCTATCCTAAAGGAAATCAGTCCTGAATGTTCATTCGAAGGACTGATGTTAAAGCTGAAACTCCAATACTCTGGTCACCTGATGTGAAGAACTGACTCATTTGAAAATACCCTGATGCTGGGAAAGATTGAAGGTGGGAGGAGAAGGGGATGACAGAAGATGAGATTGTTGGATGTCATCACTGAATCAATGGACATGAGTTTGTATAAGTTCCAGGAGTTGGTGATGGACAGGGAGGCCTGGTATGCTGCAGTCCATGGGGTCACAAAGAGTGGGACATGACTGAGTGACTGAACTGAACTGAAGCAAGGAGAATGAGCAGTCAGTACTCAAAATACCTGACATCCCCAATGACTTTCAGGGAAGGGTTTTTAAAGGCAGCATTAGTGGTGTTGGTTTCAGGATGCTTGATAAGACTTTAAATCTTTTTTCTGATTGGTTGCTGGTTGAGGAAGATACTTGGATCAACAACCTTGTGGTACCAACCAGTCTGAGGTTTATGTACTTGTGGTTAACAGTTTCCTAGTGTGGGAGTCTGGTGTCTGAACAGCTATTCTTTGTTGCTACATGGTCACATTTTCTAAATCATTACCTTTCGAAAATTGGAGTGTAATTGCTTTACAACATTTTATTTTTTACAACTAAGTTTTACAACTAAGATTCGTTTTACAACTAAGTGAATCATCTATACGTGTACATATATCCTCTCCCTCTTGAGTTTCCCTACCACCCACCCCATCTGACCCCTGTAGGTCACTACAGAGCCCCAAGCTACATTCCTTGTGCTATACAGGAGGTTCCCATAAGTGTATGTCAGTCCTACTCTCCCAATTTGTCTCACCCTTCCCTTCCTCCCTCTGTGTCCACGTGTGCATTCTCTATGTCTAAATCTCTATTCCTGCCCTGCAAACAAAGGTTCTCAAA